>VWZZ01004655.1:225885-293711 GCA_013399095.1 Psophia crepitans | reverse complement strand
CCCTAACGGTGCGTGAGGTGCTGGGGTGGAGTGAGCCCGGTGCTGCTGGAGGACGGAGCCCGGCGGAGAGCCGCAGGGAGCCCCGGGCGCGGTGTGTGAGGAGGTACCGTTATGGCATCGACGTGGTGACAAACAAGCAGCTTTCCAAGCGGCCTCCGGTTTTGAAGCACTTGATACTTTTATAAAATCTCAGCTTCTAGAGTTGGGTCTTTTACAGGAAGAAAAAATAGTTGTCACTTTAAAAATAAGTGTCAGGTATTTGTTACAGCAGAGAAAAAAACCCATGCACTTTAAAGTGTCAGAAAGCAAAGCTGTTGAAATAGGAGCAGTCTAAAATTGGTATTTGCCTTAATTTTTGAGGTAGTTGTCTTATTTTTTACGATGTTGACGACCCTGTGTGTCAGTTGTAGGAGTCCACTTGGGCTGTGGCCGTGGGAGGCCCCACGCTGTGGAGTGTCCTCTGAGCAGCGCACAGCGAGGGGCCCACCGCTGGGGTTACAACGATGAGTAAGAATTGAGCCAGCTATCTTAAAGTCCCACCTAAAGCGGTTAAGAAATGCTTATTCTTCTCAATGCTTGGGGGTGGTAAGGTGGCTTAGGATGGTCTTGAGAATAAAGCGCTGAGCTAGAACTGAGGCAGCTGAAGCTCAGACCTTTGAGAATGACTGCTTCAGCTGACTTCGAAGAGATTTTCCTACCTGTGAAATGGTGATAATAATTCCATGTTCTGTTTGAGCTGCTTAGACAGTGACTCTCTCTTACGATATGGTAGGCTCTGCTGCCTAAATAACACTGTGGCCACTGCTTGCAATTTTATTCAGTCAATTTATGTCCACTCTTGTTAAAAAATTAGTTATAGGAAAAAATGAAACTCTCGATTTAGAATCAAGGCCAAATTTCTAAATTCAGTGGTTGCAACAAGTGATATAAAGTAAGTCTCATACATTGTGAGAGTTTAAACTCGAAAGACAATTTAAAAAAACAACACCTAAACTACCTTTGGTTTCTTAGACTTTTCCAGTAACAGGAAGATTTGGGTTCTGTCTCAGTATAATTTACAGGCAGTTTTTGGTGATGGAGTTATCAAAGTACTTGCGGCCTTTCCATTTACTTACCTCTGTCCTGTACGTGCTTGAAAACTCAGGACCAAGACTGTTTGCTCAGTTTGCTCTGAACTTCCATTTTCACTTATTTTAGGATTTCTATTTTGTAGCCGTGCATTTACAGCTCATTTACAGCTCATTTTTTATTTATAGTTTACAACAACTATTAAATAAGAAGTAAGTTGTGACGGTGAAGCATATTACAACAGCAATGCTTTGCAGCTCTGTGGCAATTTCCATTTAAGGGACTCACAAGCATTTTAACTATTTTATTTCCACAGCATCTGTTGTCGGTGAACATTAGTATTTCTCATTTACCTGTGAGTAAACAGAATTGTGGATAGGGTTGAAATAAATAAAACAAGCCCCAAAGCCTCCGGGTGAATTTCCACAGCTTCAATGGAGGACAGAACTTTTCCCATGTAATCATTACAAGTAGTGATCATTCATTGTTACATTCAGTAGAAGGAGGCCCTAACTTAACACAGAAAGTAGCAACAGAATAAAGGTAGAGGCAGCCCTTCTAGATCACAACTGTTTGTTTTCCTAACAGAGTGAATCTTTATGAAAGAGCTAATCTGCAAGGAAACATCCGTGTGGGAGAGAAATTGTTTGAATATTTGGTGTAATGGGCATGAAATCTTGCCGGTTCTTTTTTCCCCCAAATAAAAGGATAATTTTTTATTATGTCTACGTATGAAAACTAAAAGTTGTAGCAAACCAGCTTGGCCAGCGAAGGCAGTAGGTATGCCACTTGGTTGTTAAAACTCTGTGTGCATCTTCTCATTAGCAGGTAAAGTGATCTCTGGTCATAGTATCTTCATGTTCCTTTGATGAGGAATAAGAGCTTTCGTACTTAAACCACAGTCAAATTCTTACTGCATAATTCACAGAGGCAATTTAAGGTAGTATCACCTGTCTGTTGGAGGTTATTAAACTTAGACCTCTACTAATAAATCAGGGCAAAGTCACTTGGTGTAGCAGGAACAGGCTAGAAACAGTTCAGAGCAGGAGACTTTGCACTGAAGGCTATCTGGAATGCTAGCATGATTTGTCCTGCTTCCCTGCTCTGGCTGTGGACACACATCCCTGCAGCTGGGGTTGGATTGCAGCCTTTGGTGGGTGTTAAGCTGTTGCAGCTGACAGCCATCTTGCTATGAAATATTAAATCTGGTATACGTGGTTGACAGTTTATTTTCTGCTTCATGAATTAAACTTTTAAAGCAGGTGAACAGTGGCTACTTAACCACGTTCTCTGGTACAATGGACAGTGTAATGGCAAGACTATTGTACATATACTGTCCTCATTTGCAGCTGATTACAGGATATATGTTATGTGTTGCTAATAGCTTAAAATCACTTGCTTTGGCAAACAGTTTAGAGAAATTGAAATACAGTTAAGTGTGGTTAAAGGCCAATGCTGATAACATTAAGGTCAGATCTTGCTGTGTGCATAGAAAAGTATTGATCTATTGCAGTAACTTATGCTGGGAGTAAGTATTGCTTAACACCCAACTGGCAAATTAAACTAATATTTGATAGAAGAAGTGAGAAAGAGCGAACTGGAAAATTATCTGATCTTTGATACATGCTAACATATAGAAGGAGTCAAAAAGAGTTTGTGTGTTATTTTGTCTTTAAATTTTACCCAGTTAGTATAGCATGACAATTAGTCAGTGAAATGTAGGTACCCCTATGGCATGCTTGAGAAGAACTAGCTAGTATAGTGGAACCCTCTACAGTCAGTATTTGAGTCCTCTTTTTAAAAATCGGTGCATTTTAATTGTATTTGATAATCAAAAATACCTTTCAGAGTATGGAAAGAAGAATTGAAGAAACAGTTTATTTTCTGTCCATATACTCAGTGAGTGCTGTTCCCTTGGTGAGTCTTTCTTTTAAAGCAAGAGCTTTGAACTCTTTTAAAGCAATCAACTCTTTTAGCCATACCAGTTTCCCTACATAATTTCTCTACATCATCATGAAACCAAAGCATATTGCTAATGTGCAAGAGAAAAGTGGAGGGGGCAGAGTGGAAAGCCAGGCCCAAAGTCATAAACAGGAATGTGTCTGTGAACCCCAGGATCTCTACCTCTGGCCTACTTGGTATCCTCAAGTAAGTGTTACCTACCTGATGCTTTCCAGCTTTTAGCCCTTCTGGTGCATATTGTTAATATTTTGATTCTAAAGACAACCTACTTCATATGTGTGTCATCTAGAATATAGTGGGACCAAACAGCCTGGCATATAAAAGCAGGTAAAAATGAAGAAAGGAGATGTCAGTCTTGTCACGGTAGCAATACTGTTAGGTATACAGAATCACAAGATTAAAAGATACGGAGCCCAATGCACCCCTGGTGTCAATTCACTTCTGCATAATGACATTAAAGGTAACTTGGCCATTTATATTTAATCTGATCTGCATAGAAAATCAGCTTGAATTAGCTGATTGGCTGTGAAAGGAGTGCTATTTCATGCAAATCACTTGACTGTGTATTGGTCTGGCCTGAGTGAGAACAGCTGCTAGCTCTGGCTTTTCAGTAGCACCAGGTCATAGATGTGAAACATGCTTAATTATATGCATAACCACTGAAGCCAATGGTGAAGCTCATTCAGAGTTGGGGATGTGTAAGAACTTTCAGTTAATCTCAAGGGGCCCTTATGGATTATTGTTTTCTGATTAGAAAAATGTGTTAGAAGGGCACTTTTAATAAACAGAAATACTGTATTTTACAGGTTTGGGGTTTTTTTTCTTTACATTCTGAATTGCTGGTGGAGAATCTTCTTGAACATAACAAGAATCCAGTGCCAATGTATCTTGGGGAAAAGAAAAAGGCCCACAACACTAGTGGTTAGGAAAACAGAGGTCAGTTTGGCTAAGTAACAGTCAATTCAACTGCCTGATATTTGAATAGATGCTTGCTACAGTCTTGATCTGATGGCAGGTCATTCAGAGGTTGTATTGTCCTTACTACTGTAGCTTCTTCATTCTTACTTGGAACTGTGCTGCACTATATTCTCTTGGTAGAATCCACTTATTTCCCTGTTAAAATTCGGGTGTTTGCTTGTCTCTAGCAAGGCTTGTTGAATGCATTCTCATCCCAGGCCATTTATTTCTATGTATATAATGTAATACCTTGTGGTTTTGTAGCAACAGGGCAATGCTAGTTTGCAGTTAATCAAACGTGAGTTTCTAAATGTTAAGTTCTAAATAAATTGCCTCTTAGAACAGTCTATGGTTCAGTGCTTCACGGAAGGTTTTTACTATAAATCCAACACACTTTATAGGATATTTTTACTATGTATACAATACATTTACTTTCAGTATTATTGTTAAATGTTTGTTCTTTGTTACATGCCAAGGTAAATTGAACTCCTATTATCCAATGCTGTTATCAGCTCAGGATCATTACAAGCTGTAGGAAAAAGCAGAAGTTAATTCTCCAGGTGTTTTTATTAAACATGCTGACTTGCTGAGGAAATAGTGACCATTGGCAGAATTGTAGGTAAAGAAGGTAGGAATTTTATTAAATATTTATAAACCCTCTCCCCTTCCTCTCTGCACAAATGGGAAGTGGGCAGTTCCAAGAAACTTGCTCATAATAGGTCTTTCCTTCCTGTTTCCACCCTTTCTCACTCAGCCTTCTTCCTATTCTTGTTATAAGAATTTATCCTTCTGCACATGTTAGATAATATAAATTTGAGTTTATTCATTTTGTCGATGTGCATCTCGTACATGCTTTTTATTTCTCTTCTTTTTTTAAATTTTCCCAGGAATAAATAAATGTGGTTGTATGACTTTAAAATACACTGTGAGCCCTCTAGTGGTACTTTCTACCTTTGCTTTAGACTGTGGTAACTTCTTTTCTTTCCAGCTGTGCTTGCATGAGCTGAAGGAGTTGGATTAATGTCTGTTTAAACTACTTCAATCTTCCTGATTTTATTTATTTATTTAATGTGAGAAGGAATACTTGTGTTCTCTGGTATACCTGGGAATTTGGCAGCTCTGGTAGTGAACTCTAATCCTTGATAGCTGGGGCTGGGTATAGCCACAGTGTAGACAGAAGCATTTACTGTGGAGCCCCTGCGGCACATGGTGATGTTGTGGGGATGCTCTGGACACTGAGCCTCTATCCAGCTGTATTTAACACGGGCAGCTACCGGGCAGATCCAAGCACTGACTAGGATGTACTTTTGTCTATGGGAGACCAGCTGCAGAAACATTTACTCCACTAATCCATTTTCCTAGCTACTAGATTTGCTCTGTGTGTAATACGACTGCGCTACCGAGCGCCATCGGGTGACGCAAAGCTGCTCTAAAAAATGAAGGTGTGGAGCAGGAGCGCCCTGAAGTTGCGGAGTGAACAAGGGAGTGAGACACTGAAGCAGCAGAGAGCTGATTTCTTCTGGTACAGGCTACGTGGTTTTTACCTTATAAAAGCTCAGCATGCCTCTTGGAAAAGCATCTGAAAAAGGGGCAGAATGGCATCATTGTTTCTGAGCGACACCTGCCTGTGATTTTTAACGCTTTCCTTCCCGGCACACTCAGCCTTTGCAAAGATTTCCCAATACTGTGTCCTTCCTCACTGGGCAGGTACAGTCAAAGCCAGTTCAATGCAGGCTTTGGGATTTTTGCAGCACATTCACAGAGTATACGTGCTCTAAATGCCTACAATACAGAGGAATCCAGCTACTGCTAATGGGATGCATTTGCATAGAAGAAGAATTCCTCATTTAAGATGGGTAATAAGCAAACGATATTTACTGATGAACAGCTAGATGCCTACCAGGTAAGATACCTTAGTTTGCATTATGGAAAGGAAACGTAATCTTCATATGTTTGTGGTTTGGGTTCTTTGTTTGGGGGAGTGTTTTTTCAAATATAAAGGAAAACTTCATTTGTAGCCTGCATCCATATATTCTGCTGTTCCTTCCAGCAATTGCAATATTATCCTAAGGCTGGGGTGTTGAATATACTCGGTTTAATTCCCTTCTCCGTGTACAGGGAAAGGAGTCAAATCCTCAATGTTTGGACTAGAAGCAGGATAAAGACTGTGACTAGCTTGACAACGGGAGTTTTTAGTAGAATCTTTCTATTGAGTGTTTTGTAGAGAAGTGTAGCAATAACCTCTTTTTCTTTCCATGATGCCTTTGCTGACAACAGAGGTGAAAGAGAAAAAAAAGTCTTGACTAATTATTTCACTACTTCTAAGGATAAATCGTAGAAATATGCTTAATGTAATTGCAGAATCGGTATCCTTAGGCTTGCATCCCCTCCTGGATGGCAGTTTCTTACCTCAGTAGAAGTATGCGTTTTAGGTCCAGGGATAGCTTATGGGTACTTCTTTATTTACTTCACATTGCATCAATTCAATTTTTTAATTGGGAGGGGGAGGAAATCCCAGTTTTCAGTCATGTTTCAGAACACTGCAAATCTTTCTGAAATGGATTATAGGAAACTGTTTACACACTGGGCATTTTGAACAAGTTTCTGAAAATATGGTGAGGCAATCTATCAAATAGAAGTATGCTGAAGAAGAAGGCAGCTGACTACTTATTCTGAGATGCAGACAGGACTGACAACGTTGCTCTGTTCTCTTACATGAAGCGATAAATGTAGAATTTACAGTGCAGTAAATCAAGATTTAGATTCTTTCATGATAACCAGCTGTTTACAAAAAAAGTAAACAACTTTTTTTTACCTTCACGATCTTTGACTCAAGCCCTTGAAGTAGAAACTATGATTTTAAATACTAATTTTCTTTGGAGTTACTGCTAACAGGGACTTTTCACAGGTAGATATTGAGCCACAGAGAATCAGGCTAGGGAGACGTGTTAAAATGCTTTAAAATCTTATCCCGTGCTGAAAATAAGGAATAAATTAAATGCTCTCATTTAAATGCTTAGCCTTTTTCTTGTCATCGTAGAAAATGTGAAAATGGAGCTTCTTTTTCCACTTTGTCACGCATCTCACCCTCAGCAGCAGTCTGTCCCTGTACTATAGTAGTCTCAGTTAATGGTCTTGGACTTGGTCTGAGATCCAAAAAGGCTCTTTTACATCCCTGCTGAACAGACAAGAGGGAAATCAGACCTGTAAAACACCAGTGACTGTCTTCCTGCTAACAATAAAAGTGAACACAGAACAGAACCCAACTACAGTGAAACAAAACAAAATCCAAATGTAATTAATGTTATCTTCTTGACATAAACTGGCAAATGCAAGAGCTGAAATGTCATACCTAATTCCCTACTCCTTATGTAGAAATTGCCTTTCTCTAATGGCTTTTGCAGCCCCTGCCTTTAATAATGCTGGGTAATTGAACTCAAAGCCTGGCAGTAGTTGGGCCCAGTGGATTGAGTCAGCCTATGGGATTTCTCTGTTATAGGCAGACTTGCAGTTCATTAGTATAGTGCGTGAGAATTTTTGACTAGCAATAACCCTTGTTATATATGGTAAGTACAATAAAATAACAAGTTTCAGGACAATAACTAACCTCCAGAGTTTGTCAGGAAGGAATATTAGCCTCATGCTGTGAACAGTCAGATCGAATCCTTATTTTGGGGGTGATTTGCCACTAATCCATTAGTTATTGCATAGTTCTAGGATCTTTTAAACATAGAAATTCCTGATTACTGCTGTAGCCATCTACAGAGAGCTCTTGCTTCTCTGCTGCGTTCTTGGGGAATGTGCAGTTGCTGTAATAAAAACAGAACTGTTTGGGAGTTTGCTGTCTTACCTGACTTCTTCTCATTTGTGGGATTCCCTCAGAACAGAAAAGGGAAGAATGGGGTAATGGTTCCGTAACTTTTAATATGAAGTCTTATTGTTTCTGGAATCATTGGGTTGTTGGGTCCTCTGAACACTGGAGCAAAGTAAAACACTCTGTACTAGGGTCCACTTTGCAACAGTCTGTTGTGCACATCTGTACCCTCGTGTACAGCCAGGCAGCTACATTTAAATTGCTTTTAAAATGGATGATCAATTAATCTTTTTTTTCCAAACGAGAACTAGGCAACTTCTTGAGAATTTGTATGTGCATGATTTGGTGCTGTCCTTATTACTATAATACCTAGGGTTCCAGCGTCCATAGTATCGGTATGGCAGGAGCAAGAGAGTCAACTTAATCCTTTTTGTAAAAGAGGTATGTTTTACTTCCCCACAGTTCCTATTAGAAGACTGTTCAAAACCTGGTTCCCCTCATAGTTAGATTAATTTCTTATTTCTATTTCTAATTTCTATTTCTGGTGATTGTTTTATCCAGTTATAACTTGAACCATTTTGATCTTTAACACAAGTTGTTCTGAGCTTATATTGCCTAAATACTATTTTAGTAGTGAAATTTTTTGATTTTTTTTAATGTATTATGTTTTAAGTTAAGCAAGAAGTTCACGTGCTTAAAGTATGGTAAAACCATATGTGCATGGCTTTGGTTTTCAGGAGTAAAGATTAAGCTGCAGAAAAGTCACCTGCTTGAAGAGCTAACATAGATTATTATGATATTAAGGAAATAAAATAACTTTAATCGATTTGTCTAAAATTTTGTGCAATGCCAGTGTATAAGCTTTTGCATATAAACTGTCATATTGAAGAGTTACTTCTTAGCAGAACCTTTACATTTGAATTAAATAATTGTAAATGGTCACCCATAAGATGACCTTAACATTTTTAACAGACAAATGTTTTAAACAGTCTTCATTAAGACTGGTGGTGGGTGGCTGGTTGAAACTATTTGTTAAAGAGAATGCATAATAGGACTCGATAATATTAAACATCTCAGCTTTTTTAATTTGAGTTAGGTAGAAGCAAATTAAATAAAGACTGGAAAGTTGCAGATCTCCTAACACCTGGTCATATCACCTGTTATTAAGTTAGTGTTCTAGTTGGCAGCTCTTTAAATTTTCTTGAACTTAGTGAAATGTTTTGGAAATGAGGCTTTTGTAAGCACTGGTTTCCTCATTGAGATTATCTTCTTTAAAAAAGTTAGCCTTGAAATAAAATGAATTCGACTGGGGATTTCTGATTCTTAGACCCTTAGAGTACTTGACTCTTTCGGGTTTTTTTTTTTTTGGGTTGTTTTTGGGGGGTTTTTTTGGGGGTGGTGGTGGGGTTTTTTTGTTTGTTCTTTAGGTTTTTACATAAAATGAAGACTCTAACCAAGGACTTACTAGGGACAAGGTATTAATAAACAAAGATGATGTATTTCAAAGCAATCAAAGATCATTTTTAAATTAAGCTTTCAAAAGTTGTCTACAGATTTTGGAGGTCAAGTCTTAGAAAAGAAAATGAACAGGAATTTTAGAGGTTTTTTTTGAGTGATGCTGTGTAAAGCATATAGAAGCAGTAGAAAATAAAGATATACAATAAGGTGACATCAGAGCTGTATATTGGCCCCAGTGCACTGCATTTCTCACAGAGAAACAATTATATTGACTAGGAAATGCGTAGAAGCTCTGCTTGAAGTATGGACAAACTACTCCACTGTTCAATCAATTTAATTGCCTTTCCTGGGGTTACTTGAATAAATGGTCTGAATTTGTTACAAATTTGGGCCTAATTTTTTTCCTAATAGGCAGAACCTAGAGAATATTGAACACAAATATCTTGCATTAGATATTACCGTTTTTATTGCAAGGCATTTCTTTTTGTATTTGTTCATTAATGGGATAGTTTACATTATTTAATGCAGCCTCAAAACAAACTGATATTTATCCTGGCTGACTTCTGGGCAATATTGCAGTAAAAGATAGTAATGTGAAATAATGACTTGCTGCTTTCGTGCAAGAATTTGTCCATTAGAGGGAAGTTTTTTCCTTTTATTTAAATTCTAGTCAAAGTGGGATTCAATTATATTTCATGAGAATTATGTAAAACCAGATGAGACAACTTTACATGATGATCTGTCAAGAAATGCCATTTATAAAGTGAAACTAGGTCATCAAGCTGTTTTTTGATTTAAAAAGCTGTGCTTGACTTAATCGGGATCTTTGAAAATGAACCCTTTGCAAGAATACCAAAAGTATATTCATCACAGGTTCTCCAGGATCTTCTGGAAAAAGTACTTTTCAGTTTGATAGAGTATTGCTGTTAATGTGCAAGTTTAAGTAGCATAATAAGGGAACAAGGCTTTTTGTGAAATTATCCTTTAGTCAGATTCTGGTTTCACGTTACCATTTGGTGCATATGTAGACTGAGCAAAATTACATTTGTTGACAGTTTCCTTCTTCCGCAGTCCTCTGGTTTTACTCCCACGTTATGGTATAAATGTATAAACTGGCTCTTAAAGCTGCAGTTCTTTCCTCCTGAAACTCAGTGGGTGTTTGAGTTGTTCTGGCTGTAGCTCTAAAATATATATGATTACAAACAAATATAGGCTTGATGCTAAAATCTCCATTGATGTTCTGTTGCAACTGGCATTTCTTAAGATAAAAGTCCATATGCCAACACTATTATTAATGCAGATACTAACTCTGACAGGATTTTTTTTTAGTGTTTAAATCTGGATTCAATAAAGTACTTGCACAGCTATGCAACCTAAAGGCTGGTGCCAGCCTCATTGACTTCCAGAAACTCTTTATATATTTGCAGTGATGAAAACACATACATGGCTTGCTAACTCAGTCTTGCACAACTTGACACCAGTCTTTGTTGTATAGCAACTAGAAGTATTGCATTTGTAAAATGTTACCAGGATAGAGCTAATAATAGATCTTATTTGCTTCTATCCAGCACTTTTAGCTTAGATTTTTGATTACTTCATAGGATGATGTCTTTATGGTGTTTTGATTAAATGTTCTTAAACGCAGTATGTACTTTGGGCACAGTACAAAACAGCATTTGTGATTTGAAAAATGAAACCTCTGAAATAATTTGTTTGAAATATTAGCATTTAAACTGCTGCAGCGTTCAGTGCTTCTCGTTTCTTAAAAGTTGCTCAGCAAGATAGCTTTGTGGATCTAATTTGTTTTGCCTTGAGGATATTGTCAAAATTCCTGTTAGTGAATATTTTACTTTATCTGTGGCTTGCTGGCTTTTGTTTGAGGTTGTTTTTCTAATTGGGAGTGATTTTTGTATTGCTAAGACTGTTTTATATTATTTCCTTATTTATAAAACTCCAATGGAGCTGTTGCAGCATGAGAATAAACCTGCCCTTATGAAGCTATACATATAAAAGGCAGAATTGTATTGTCTGAGAGGAGAAATATGCACGTAATGGGTTTAAGAAGTATTATTTCACAGTAGCTTTGCATACTTGAGCATTGCTATTCTCGCATTATGACGTTCCTTTCTCCAGTTTTTTCTTTTTCTGTAGAGAAGTGTTTTTCTTATGTGAAATGAGTTTTGTTTGAAAACTGTGCTTTATGCACAATGATACTTGCTTCTAAAAGTACTAAGTGGTAGTCTTTCATTCAGCTGACTGCCATTCATAAACTGCATGCTGTGCTCTGATATTGGCAATACATCCATCAGAACGAATCACGTGTGGTCTAATTCTGAAGACATACCTCATGTTAGGCTGTGTATGTACACTTTACGTAACTGTGCTGTGAATGCTGATCTTTATCCCTCTTTCTGGTTTGTTTGGTTTTTTTTTGTACAAATCACTGTAGAACTAGACATAAAGCAGAACCAATCGAGGAGTTTTCAGTGAAGTCTTAAAGACTAGTGGAAAAGGTAGTGGTCCACCGTATTTAGTTCCTGTTTTGTCCTAAACCTGCATTTACTTGACAGGAAAAATCAGAGAATAAAACCCTAACAGCCTGCTCTTCTCTGAACTACATTTTAAGAGCAGACAACATTAACCCTGCTTTATAAGCCATGTTGAGTGACTTTGAGAAAGTCATGCTATCAGCCAAGAGTACAGCCACTCATGGAACCTAAATACACCAGCTATCTGACTCTTTTCTCTGCAAAATATTTTAAGTCACCTAAATGCCAAATTTGAGAACCAAGTACCATTAGACAAGCTAATGATCTCATTGAAATCAATGGGAAATTTTGTGTTTGCTTTATTTTATTCACTTGGCTAGACATAAGGAAGTTAAGTGGATAATTGCAGATTTAAGTGATACCTTATCTCCAAAAAACCAGCAGTGATCCTGCGTGTCAGACTTCCAATTAACTTGATTATTAAGAGCACAAGGACGGACTGAGTGGGACAGCTGATCTTAAAAAAGGAGCATGTGTTTTCTTGGGGACTGGACCTTTCAAGGCAAAGCCTGTATTCTGAATAACCTGACACCCACAAGGGGCCTCCGGTTAGCAGAAGTTTTTCAGGTCATTGTGTAGTATTAGAAATAAAAGCAACAATTCTCAGGATAAATTCTTGCCAGAAATCTTGAATTTATAAGAATTATAAAAACTTTGGTAATGTTTACTTGTTCAGTAGGTAGTTTGTGCTTTTCTAACAGGACTCCCAGTGAGAGTCCATACAGGTTGCTTCTTAAGTTCATAATAAACTCGAATACAGTCCACATAGTAGCAAATGCGTTCATGATATCTCTGGCTTGAAAGGTGATGAATGTCATCATAAGCATAAATGACAAATGCTTTCCAGGACCCACTTCACCTTTCCTTATGAAGGAGTTTATTTAACGTGTTAGTTGACCATTTATTGTCCATCATCGTATATTTTCTCTATGAAATAAGTTGCCAGAAGAAAATTGGATGATTCACCTCTGTGTTTCTTTGGCCAAAAGTCTTTAATTAAATTGGAATTAAATTGCTGGAGTTCCAGCAACTATAAAATGTAATTATGCTATTTAGACCCTTGTTCCATTGTGTCTTTAATCCAGCTTAGGGCTAGGCAACTCTGCACCTCTTTCCTGCCGTCAATAAATACTTGTTTTAGCTTCATCTCTTGTACTAGCACTACTGGCAATATATTCTAAGTCACTAAAAGGAAATGATGCAGGCTGGAAATTAATCCTTTTTTGCTAGGTTAGTTTCCAAACACATTAGTTCCTTTTTTCAGAGTTGTGTTACACTACTCATCAGTGTGAAGTCAACGTAAAGGAAGAAGCAGAAATAAGAAGGTGCAAGAAGCCAGAGAGATGGCTGGTCTTCCCTTTCAGAGATAGCTCGTAGCCATGCCTTTTGCATTTGCCATTTGAGACCAGACAGGCTTCTTAATGGTAAAGCTTTTCTTAAGTGGTGTGTTTGATCTTGCTGTGGATCAAAAGTATAGGCCAGGTCACAATTAATTTCTGGTGCTCGGACCCCAAGTAGCTTTAAGATCTTTGCAAGTGGACTGTGAAACCACTGTAACTGGCAAGCATAATTGGAATGCTGCAGTCACTAACAGTGGTCAGGCAGATACTTGCAACTACTTTTATTATAAAGTTTTTCAATATCAATCTTTTTTAGATTATATTATTAAAATTTTTCTTTCATTAGAAAAGAAAAGGCAGACCGTAGTCTCTGAAAAAGATGTGAGGTGACTCAGGTTAAAAAAAAAATAATGTGGACCTTCAGCAAAAATGGCTTATGGTCTGACCTCTTAATGCATCTTCCCATTGAATTTTTGGATGACTTGGGGAAGGTAGAGGGTAACTTTTCTTTTTCATCTTTATCTCCATTTGCATATCTATTCCCTGTCAGCTTTCTAGTTAAATAACAGTGTATAATTATGGGATGATTGCTGCTGAAGGCAATACAATTATTTGTGAGATTGCACCTGCCTTTCCTGAGTAAATGAATCATCCTTAAGTGACAGTTCGACCGTAAGCGTTGAATGTGCTGGAATTAATGAAGACTTAACCAGCTGGCTCCTATTTCACTTTGTGCGGTTCCAGACAATGTGACATCTGTGTCAGCAGCTCACAAAGTGCTTCTTATTGTGCCTTGTAACACTATTCTGCTACACTATACGCTAAAGGAAGAGCTGCTTCTCCTGCCACTTTAGATGGAGGAGAGCAAGCAACTCAATAATTGATACCATGCAGGACGGATAGCATATCTGGATACCTGGGACAAGCTGTTTGACTGCTTGGGCTAGCTGTGATCATTTGCTTTTCCCTTCCTTGGAAGGAGCAGGCATTTAGCCAGAATGATTGTCAGCTTAGCAAAGAAATGCTTTTTAATTAGTTGACTGAGGAGCAGGACTGGAGGAGTCATAATAGTTGTAAATATTCTTAAGTATGACTTACCAAGTCGGATGTTGTTATCTTGTCATTAGCTGATTTGAAAATATGATATATTTTAAATATGTTTACATTAAAAGAGGAAAACTGCTAAGAGCTGAATTCTTAGGCAAATGCCTTGCCACATCACATGGACCTGTGAGAGGGGTGGATAATCACAAAGGATTTTGTGGTTTGGTGGTTGTTCCCTATATGTATGCCCTCATCAGCCACTAGCTCTAAGACAAGATGATGCATATTCTCTGTATTTGACCTGAACAATGTTCTAAACTGATCGTCCAATATTTTGTTGCCACCAGTGTTCCTAGTTCTGGATGCAAGGCAGAATTTGCCCTAAATATGTGTTAGATAAAAGTGGGGATTACATGATATTTCTGTTAATGGACTGATTATGATTCCTCCTGGCATCTGAAAATGTAACTTGTTTTGTGACTGATGTAGAGATACATGAAATGGCAACTGCTCATACTATGGTTCTTTTGTGAAGTGTGTGAATTCTTCTGGCAAAACGCAGGTGCTGAATTAAACCAGTGTAAATGCAGTCCCATGACAGAACATTCAGAATACAAGCGAATGCTTGTAAGCTCTTCTTTCATGTTCAGCTGGCTCTGCTTTGCATTCTAGTACGTTATTTCCAGTTCTGTGATACCAAGGGCAAGGAGGAATAGTTTGCCTGCTGTCCTTTTATCCATGTTCCCAACCTACGGGAGTTTGCAGTCTTTGCCAAAGTGACCACAGTGCAAAGTAACTGTTAGCAAAAAGAGTTAATAACAAATAAGTACATGACTTTTATTATTAAATCAGTTGTCTCTAATAGAGGAATAGTCTAAATTAGAAGGTAGTTTTCTTCATCTGTGTTTCATTTATAACTTTCTAGATCCATTTATTGAATGTTTTTGGCCTATATCTTACTACTTTGATTTAATTTTATTTCTGGTCTGGTCTTTCCACAGCAGAGAAGTATTTCAGCAAGCTGGTTTTTTTTTTTCTCCTGAAGTTTCACATTAACAATATTTTCTTTTACTGATAGCCCTGTCCTTAGGATATTTCAATTATTTTATAGGGTATATTGCTTTCTGAGTCAAAAGCAGATGGTACACAAATGGCATCTTTAATGTTTTTCTGCCAGATCTGAGTTTCCTTCTCTGAGATTGAAAAAATAGTTCTTTGCAGTTATTTTCAATATTTCTATGGTACAGTAACATTTTGGTTTTTTTAACAGGATTGCACATTCTTCACTCGGAAAGAAATCCTTCGGTAAGTGAACTGTATTAATTTTTTCCTTTGTGATATGTATGGAACAGACTAAATTTTTTTTTGACTTGTGAGATGTCCTGGTTTCAGCTGGGATAATGTTAATTTTCTTTCTAGTAGCTAGTATGGTGCTGTGTTTTAGATTTAGTGTGAGAATAATGTTGATAACACACTGATGGTTTAGCTGTTACGAAGTAGTGCTTATATTAAGTCAGAGGATTTTCAGCTTCCCATGCTCTGCCAGTGAAGAGGTGCACAAGAAGCTGGGAGAGGGCACAGCCAGGACAGCTGGCCCCAACTGGCCACAGGGATATTCCATACCATATGATGTCATGCTCAGTATATAAGCTGGGGGCAGTGGCCAGGGTGGGAGGTGAGTGGCTTCTGCTTGAGAACAGTCTGGGCATCGATAAGCAGATAGTGAGCAATTGCACTGTGCATCACTTGTTTGGTATATTCTTTTTTAATTATTGTTGTTGTTGTTTTTCTCTTCCTTTGCTGTCCTATTAAAACTGTTTTTATCTCAACCCCAAGATTTTACTTTTTTTCCCCCTTATTCTCTCCCCATCCCCCTGTGGAGGGGGAGAGTGAGTGAGCAGCTGTGTGGTGTTTGACTGCCTGCTGGGTTAAACCATGACATGAGGAAAACAAATAAAGCCAGTTATTTTGCATGAATAGACGAGTATAGGATTGGACTCAAGATACACTTAGAGTATGTAAATGTGTATAAGGAAACAGATGGTAATTAGCTTCATGTCAATATCATAAACTTTTCTGGGGATAAGCCGTTGAACAGTTGAGAGCCAGTGACTTTTGATAAAAGGAATTTGCTGTTTTTCCGCTCAGTTATACTAATAGGGGCACATCCTTCAGTCAGTGCAGGTTTTGGTATGGACTTATGTGTGGGGAAAAACTGGTGAAAACTAAACTGCAGAGGGCTGAGGATGTTTGTTTCTGTGTTGCTATAGGAAGTCACAAAGATTGGGATTGCTGTTGGCAATACAAGGGACTTGATTTTTTTCAGTAGTGATGGATTGAGCCAAACTGAAGTAATTTCTGCCTATGTATATGTTGACTTCTTGCCCTGGATCCTGCCGTGTATTCTAGATCTTCTCACCATTCAGATTAAGGAGCTGTAAAAGTATGACATAGACCTTGTCCTGTCAATTCAGCTGTTGTTTTTCCTGAGGATTTTTGCCACTATAGAGAGTGAGAATAAAATGTATCTAGATCTAGGAGCTCATAACAGTTCAGGATTCTCAAATTTGGATAGCTTCTTAGACATAAGAAGCCTTTGTTTTTATTAACTTAGGGAACTGCTTCGAGATTAAAAATAGACATGGTCTCTGGGAGAAATGTTCTTTGCCTTTGCTGTATTGCCCTAAACCTCAGTAAGACTGCTGTTTGGTGACTCTGTCAAGGCAAAAATCTAATGGCATGGTTTTGAGTGGGGTGCTTTATTTTTTGCTGGAAAAATAGAGGTGATATTTCAGCTAACTTCTTGCATACCTTATTCTCATTACAGAGAAATGATGCCCTCACTCCTCAGTAGTGCACAGCATCTCCGTGAGCACTGTGCATTAAGAACATTGCAATAAGACCACCTAAGCTAGGATTTAATTTGGTCTAGGTCCCCCTTACGTAATTGTTCTGGTTCAAAATTTAGTGACGTTGTTGGAGTACATCTTTGTGATACATGATGGTGTGATTGAATGAGTCAGAATGTGTATGCAGTGAGTGGGTGATAGCTGGCCCAAAGATAAGCTAAACTGGATGCAGGCTGGCTCCCACAGAGATACTGGTGTCCTCAAAGCAAGTGGACGAAGTCCTGAAAGTTTGACAAAAGTGAACTGCCATAGCATGGCAGTAACTACTTCATAGCAAAGTGTTCGTCAGCTGCAAACCTCTAGGAATGATACATAATTGTTGGCTATGAAGAGCTTAATTTAAATTGCCACTGTCATTTGTCTGTGTTACTTAGACTTGATATTTTTGTGCCTTTTAAGTGTGAGGATAGTATATCCTTTGTCTGTTTGGATTGCAAGTTCTGCTTGGTAAGGATAGTTTGAACTACTTTTTACATGCAGTGTGCCAGAAGTGTCTTAGTTGTAGCTTACACATTTTACAGTAGTAAAAAATCTTTTTTTTTTTTTTTTGGAAGGTTATGATGTCTTTGAGAGGTGTTACTGTCACCTGGTAGATCTGGTCATGTAAATAGAAGAATTAAAAAACAGTGTAATGTTGAATGTGGCAAATAGTATTTAAGTTAAAACAACCCTGATAGAGAAGCAGCACTTACTGAAAAAATCTAAAAAGCGTGGAAATGTAAATCAGGACTTGTGTTTTGGTTTGCTTTTCTCAGTTTAGTTATATAACAGGACATGAGTGATGCCAATGATAATGCCCAAAATTGTTATAATTTATTGTGAAAGTGTTGCTTCTTCTAACAAGAAATATGTAATGGACCGCAGCTTGATTACTGTGAAAGCCTAGTAATACATTTTGTATTTCGTAACTGAAGTTGTAAAGAAACAATCTATTTCCTGAGAAGAGAAGAAAGCGTGCACTTAGACTCAATTACATTATTTATGTTAGACTTAAGAAAAGTTTTCCACTTATGGGCTGTCTATGGGAGATAAGTGAGCCATTGCCTGCATGACTTTGCACCCTATCTGTATCAAAAAGAGCAAAACAAAAAATGTCTGTGAGAAATAGTGCAACTGTGGAATATGATTGTGAGAAATGGATATTCTTGGAGTAAAAGATTAGGTTAATGGCTAGTGAAAAGTAGATGCTCTATTTTAAAAATACAGAGTATAAAGTTGAATATGAATATTTTATGTAGATTGCTTGGAAGAATAAAGTTGTGGGAGCAGTTCTGTAAAGGCCTAAGATCATGGGAGAAGGAATAGTCACTTGGATCATTATATTTCCTCTTCTGCCTTACCCTTGCAGTGTGATGTTTCTGCTTATTGAAACCTCCATACATAATCAGCTTGTGATATGGCAGATAGCAATACAATCAATAGCATTTGTTTACTGTATATAAACTGTTGAATACAAATTGCTGGTGAAGGAATAGAGTAGAATCAAGAGGTATTTCTGCATGTCTGAGGTGAAGTTTTACTGGGTGGGAATAAAATGGGTTATGACCCCCTCGTTAATTAGCACGTAATGATTTAGCATGCTCCCATCTCAACTGAAAGGGAAGTACTGGTGTGCATTTCCTTATGCACTGCAGGATCCTTTCGGATATGATATGATATGAAGGAAGTGCAGGTCCAGGGCTGTTGAGGCTGAACTGAATTTGTTGTGCTGCTGCAAAGTTTGATGACACAATCCAGCGAGGAGTGACCTTACAACAAAAAAAAAGTGAATATTTTTTTGGCTGAAGTCAGCCACCCTGGCTGGTTTACCATCCATTTGCATGAGTGTTAGTGAGGACACAAGGGAAGGGGCACAGTTGTGTAGGTGGGGATGAAGGGATGAATATGACAGCTCCAATTTAGATCGATTTAAACTGATGTAAACGAGCATGAGATTGCAATTAGGTGAAATGGGCTAAGTGTTTTTATCTTTCCCTACAGGAAAAGTAGCCCATCAAAAAGCCCAAACAACAAAAAAATCCATTTTCTGTTGGTTTAATGAGCTGAATGAGCTCTCCAAGGGATCAGATGAGTGCTACAGCTGGCACAAGAGCCGGAGTGAAATGCAACTGAAAATGAGGAGAGCAAGACTTAATATTTCAGTACTAGTAAGGCATTAAATTGGCATAGTCTAGCTTTGGTGTATCAGACCTTGGTACCTGCATTGATTTAAGTCAGCATAAATGCAGACTGCCGTCAAAGGATTTGAGGACACAGTCTCTTGCTTGATAATCTGGGTGTGGGTAATTTGCAAATTATCAGGAAACAGTAGAATTTATGACTTTAAGGTGAAGAATAAATGAACATAGAATATTGATAATGGATCTAGGAAAAAAGTTGACTAAGACTGCAGCAGAGGCAACATGCCTGGTGAAAGAGAAAAATCGAAACCATAGATCCTTCTCCGTGTTTGATAGCTATTTATCACCAGAAAAGCTAAATACACTTTTAAGTCTTTATGAGTATTTTTGAAAAGTGCTTAACACAACTGAGAGGATTCACTCATGGGTCCAGAGCAAGATGATGTTAAAGAATGTTGGGGAATGTAGACATATGTGTTATCACTGACTCAAAACAGTATCTAAAGTACTTACAGGACAGCTTACAAATTGTTGTTACTGATTTAATTGGTGGGTATATGTTAGGGCTTTAAGAACATGCCTGACTTTTCTCGAGGACAATATGGAAATTAGCCCAGGATGTCTAACTTCAGGATACAACTTTGGTCTATGGACAGATGCCAGAGCACACTGGTAGACAATCAGTTTGTAAGTGCCTAGAACATAATACATGCTTAGAGGCAGCTGCTGCAGATTTGTTAAAAGCAAATCTCTTCCTTTGAGTGGTTGCTCGTGCGGATAAAAGAAAAGAAACAGATGCAACATATCATTATCTTGGTAAAGCCTTTTATATATTCCTGTGTGTAATAGTCCTTTTCTACCTGTGTAAGTGCATTAACCTCTTGGCTAAGGTACTGTTGAACATCCTAAAAAATTTATAAGAATGGTAAGAAATATTGAAGAGGTTTGCAGACACAATGAAGATCAAGGTTAGCTTTGTCAACAGTGCTCAATATATTAGAGAAATTTAGATCCAAAAGTGAGCAACAGGAAATTCACACAGTAAAGTACTAACAACTGAGAAAAATTTGCAAGTGCAAAATGCAATATAACAAAAAAAGGGGGCACGGGGTTACTAAGCAAAACGAGCATAATTTTAACAAGCAAACAAAACCCTCTGATGCCCTTGCAAAAAAGGGAAATGTAGTTCTAGGATACATTAACCTCAGCACTGCATATAAAATGGAAGAACTCTCTCCTCCAGTCAGCATAGTTGGGATCTCAGGAGGAATAGATTGTCCAGTTTGTGGCATCGCCATTCAAAAAAGATTTGTTTTACTGGAAAAAGTCCAGCAGAGAGAAACAAAGGAAAAAATTACATATGAAGAAAGGTTGGAAACCCACTTTGTTCACAGCAATGAATCCGCTTATATAACATGCCTCTCGTGATTGTAAATGGGAACAAATGGTTGAGTTGTCTTTTATAAGGCAGTATTTCTTACTCCGTTTTGTAAATCTGATTTTCTGGCAGCCAAGCTTTTACTCAAGTAACAATGCTTATCAGCAAGCAAGCCCATCTGTTTCTGTTTCTCCCTGTAGACTAGTGCAATTTGGCAAATACCCAAACATTCAAACACAGGTGTTCTTGGATGTCTGTCCTAGCCAAAAAGGCACAAAATCTCTAAATAAAAGTTGTATAGCTTGAGACTGACTTAACCTAGCTAGAAAACTGCTGGGGGAATATGGCACTGAATTACCAAGCTGGGCACCATCTAGACAATCAACAAACGTTTGAACCTTTTTGTAGAAGAAAATGAGTAATTCTGATGCATTCTCTTCTCTGCCGGTTTCTTGGTATGGTTTTGGCGGGTGAAAGGTGAGGTGCAGAGGAGCTCTTCTAGCCAATCCAGCTATATGCTGGATTTTAAATCTCAACCTGCCTGAGAGTTCAGTTGGGCAGATAAGCAGTGGTTTCCTCCAAGTGTCTGGAAAGCGTTCCTTATAAGGGAGCAAATGCAGCAAACCGCTGGAGATGCATCTCCCCGTGGAGCAAGTTGCTATGCAGAGGGAGGGAAGGGTTGGAACACAACTCCTGTTTTTTCTAACACATCCCATCTTTCAAAACCTTTGGGATTTATGTGCAGAAAGGGGAAATTCCCATATTGTCAGCTTTGGGGGGAAGTGTCTGCCAAGAGACTGAAGCTTAGGGGAACTCTATACCCTTTGGAACCTTCCTAAACTTGGTGCAAGAAACTACACACAGGAAGACTGTATATCCTGAAGTTGCTATTGATCTTATTGATGATTATGTTTCTGTTCTTGTTGTTAATAATGTTTCTGTGTCCTCTATGAATGGGAAAACAAAAAGACTTCTAGACAATTTCTGCACCTCCTGTACCATAAAGCTTTCCTTTATTATATTTTAGTCAGGTTGCACCAGTTTTGCTAGGCTCAGGTGAGGACAAAATCATTCTCAGTGTTGATCTGTAAGAAATCTGGAGTACTGGTGTACTGTGTCCAGTCCTGGGCTCCCCAGAACAGGAGAGAGATGGAGCTGTTGTACATGGTTCTGGGCAACCTGCTCTAGGTGTGCTGGTTTGGCAGGGGGTTGGACCAGGTAATCTCCAGAGGTCCCTTGCAATCTCCATCATTCTGTCATTCTTTGAATCACCAGCCCGTGAGCAGATTTTTCAGTGGTGCTTCAAGGAAAGAAAAATAATATAAACTGCTTTTATCTATACTTACTATGCATCATGTAGTTTTGTGAACAGCAGAGTTAAGGTATTGCAAGGCAAAGCCTTCCTAAGTATGACTAGATCTTTTAGAATAAATTCATTATTATAAATTATCTGCCAAAAACATTTATCACACAGAATTTATTTTGAATTGTAGTGCATGTGGTTTAGGAGGATATTTAGTATTGTCTTGAATTAATTTGTACTGTTTCACTTTGCATTGCAGAGACGAAAGAACATTCGGTATGTTAACGAAAAGCTGGCAGAAGGCTCATCTATCCACTGTTTCTCTTCCTCCTATGCTGCCTTGTATAAATCTGATTTCTGTGCTCAGTTACTGTATTTTATTGATATAATGAAAATAACTGGGAAAGCATAGAATGGACAAGGCATATCAGTAACAGAAATGTAATGAAATTGCTTCAGTTTTCAGCTCTTCCTGCTCGTGTTTCTCACTATTCTGTGTGTGTTATCCTTCTGTTGAAGTGTGGCAATTTACTGAGTTGTGGTTCCAGTTTGGATCTGGTGTTCCTGGCTGGTGCCTCCAGATGTGGCACTGAGTTTCCTGTCATTTTGGTTTCGGCTTCATATGGCAGACCCCTTTTTCTGATAGACTGTTCTAAACTCTTGCAATCCCTGGAGGCAATAATTCACTGAGGAATTGCTGCAGCACAGAGATTTATGCCTTAGTTACCATGTGCAACCTTTAACTGTCGTTGCAAAAGCAGTTTGTGAATGTATGGCATAAATCTGAGACTCTGGAACTACTTTCCTTATCAGTTGTGGGTAGCCCTGGAGGCCCCTCCTTCCTCAATTTCTCAGCCCCAGATTACAGAACTTCCTTCTCTTGGAGCTATGGCAACTCTTTCTCCTGTGAGTGGCAGACTTATGGGTATAGGTCCATCTGGACCTGTTCCCCAGCCCTCCGATCACACATTTGTCCATCTGCAATAATAGGACTACAGGACCAGGGAGTATGTGCGCCTCAACAATTGGCATGGGTAGAGGGTACAGCCTCTGTAGCATCTGTTGTAAATCAACTCTCATCTGTGTCTTTGCGTTCTTTCTTGCAGCCTGTGCAAATCCATCTTGAATGCTTTTGTTTCCAGTCATCTGTATCTCCAGGGGCTCAGAAGGGCTGATTGCTCAGATCTGTCCATTTCCAGGGCTACGGATAGACTTGTCAGTGCTCCGGCGGGTCTCTGGAGTGGTGAATTATTCTCTGTGTATTACAAGAAGTCATTCTCCAGCCGTGCTGTTCGACTCTGGCATCTGGATAAGAGCCTATAGTTTTGATTGTGGGGCATAACTGAAAGTGCAGCTGCGCAGCAACAGAGCGCTTGTCTGAACCTGCTGCTGACATACCTTATTCCGTTCGGTACAGTCAGTTTCTGGTCAGGTTGTGCCACGTCTCCTATGAACTTCTTGTGAGACTGTCCATCAGCACTCACTGCTTTGCTGCCTTGTGCCACTTCAGCCATTTTGCTATGTGAATATGCAGAGCAATCTGAAATTGAGTCTGGGATGGTCTTGATTATAATGTTAAAGTCTTTGAATGCATTTCTGTAATTTAGGAATAAATAGGATCTATATTGCTGAATAAAAATGTTTCCCCTTAACAACATAAAATCAAGTGACTGATACTATGAAGGTAGGACCAGAGTTGGAGAGATGTTTATTAGGTTCTAAAGGTCCCTTTAAAGCCTCTACTTGTTTCTAATCAATGAGCCGTTGCAAGCTTTTCTCTTTTGTTTTCAGCACTCCTTTACTGCAGAGTTCTTATTACAAAGGCAGCCCAGCCAGTTGTAAGGTATTGTCACTACATTTAAGGGTGGCAATTTATGTATATCAAGCCAAGGAAGAGCTTTTCTGTGTTTTAACACACCCACTGGTGACCTTGGGTACAATTGGACTGTCTCTTAATAATAGCCCATTAAAACAATCACTGCAGAGTGTAAGCTTGGAAATCTCTTTTTCAGGTCTACACAGGTATAGTTGGAGGCTCTGTTGTGAGTTTGGAGACATCCCAGTCAAACTGTATCCAGCAAATACCCACCGAATGTCGCCCTTGCTGAGGCTGGGATTTTACATCCTTGAGAAGTGGGGACAGACTCTGACCCACCTTTGTTACAGTGTAAAATACTCACAAGTGGTAGAATGAAAGTTAGCATAAACAAAGTAGGCTGTGGAGAAAATAACTGCGGTGGTGGTTTTTTTTCTGAACACAGCTTTTTTGGTTCTCATTGGTTGATGGGCAGCTGAGTTGATTTTAAAACTTAGGCTGCCCACAAGAGTATTATCCCTTATTTAATTGATCAATTCAATAGAAAAAGTATACCCCCGTTTACTTGCACAGGCAGTACTGCTGTTACAACTACATCAGTTACGTCAAGGAGCTGACAGTGAAAACATGTGTGTGTTCAAACACATGAGTTCCCTGAACCTCACTGCAGGTTCTTAAGCTGTAGTGCTTATGCAAGGGAGGTGAGTGTGTGGGTGGGCTTGAAATTTCTGCAAGGGCAGATCAGCAGTTTGGGTTTAGACTGGATTAAACTGATACAGAATCACAGCCTTAATCCTTGAATATAGGACCTTAATCTTAAACCTATACCAACAGCTGTGGGGACAGGGCATCGTCAGTAAATTACATTTGCCATTAAATTTGTGACTGTGTTCCCTCCCACTCTCATTTGTGGGAGGAAAGACACTAGTAAACACTGCCAGCGTTTCCTCTCCTTCCTCCATGCAGAGTAAATAAGGCATCCTGGCAACAAAGAGAGCACATCCAGGAATGGGAAAATGCTTGTCCATGCATTCAAAAGATGATTTTGAAGCAAATATAACTTCAGGATCTGTAGGCGCTACTGCAAAGGCAGTGGAGGCTGGTTGCAGGTCGTGGGCTTCTGAATGTACATAACAGTCTGTATAAAGTCAGGGCAGCCTTTCCAATTCTGTATGTGACTGACAGCACTGCAAAACCTTATGCTGCTCCCCTGACAAGACATAAATGTTTCTGTGACTAGGGCAGATAGCTAAAGCAGCTTTAGGTTATTTCAGATGTGCTTCTTGTTGACGGGCATGCTGAGTAAAAGGGCAAAAAGCCTTTCCTCTCTAGGTCACAACTGCTCCTGATATGTTCAAGTGGATATGCCTTCTGCTTCGACAAGGACAGAAGAAATATTAGAGCCTTTGCCACAGAGGTTTGTTTCTTTTCTATGTACAGTTAATAATAGATATTACTGAGAGATGTGTCAGAAAAGTCAGTAAGCTGTACAGGGTCAATTGGTGCAGCATTTGGGAGGTGATTACTGAATCTCACCCCACAGTGTTGGTCATAGTGCTTGATCCAAGTATGGCAGTGGTATGACAAATTGATGTAGTGATGTATTGCATAAAGGCAGGAGGATTATGGGTGTAAATAAGTCTTGTGTCTACTGATTTTTACATTGTGTTATAGAATAATTAATCAGAAATGCATCCAGTTTCCTTGCCAAAAAGCAAATATGGAGTGTAACGGAGGTTACTCAAGTAAACAGAAGTGCAGCTGAAAGTCATGCATAAGGGACTGTGTTTCACTGCGATATGTGGCTTTCTCAGAATGCTGTAAGAGGCGGAGGCAGCTTTATTACTTCCTACCTGCTTTTTTATCAAATCTGGTCTTTTGAGAGACTGGCAAGCCAGTGCTTAGTTGGTCATAAAACAGTGCCTGGTGTCCCTGAAGAACTTTCCAGCATAAAGAACTTTCAGTGGGAAAAGGCGTTACTTTTTGTTGTTGTTGTTCAGTTGGTTGTGGGGTTTTGTTTGTTTGTTACATTACAAAGGATAATGGAGCTTGTGCAACAAACTGTATATTGGTTTTGGAGCTAAGCTAGAGAAATTTTACAGCCTTTTTCATTGTGATTAGCTAATCATTCCATGTAATAAGGCTATCACAAATAGGGCTGTAGGATCCTTGCAGATAAAAGTGCATGAAAGAGTATTTTATTGCTGTAATTTAGTTTGCAGGAGTTGGATCACAGCCACTTCCTACAGACTCGTTTGGATGCTTGAGTGTGAAATACGCTCAGGTGAAAAGCTCTTACACCTACGATCTTTGAGCAATTTGGTGAATTAATGGAAGAGTTAGTGGGAGGAGAACAGGATATCAAAGGTGCCTTCAAATTTGCTGTTAATTACTTGCACATTTATGTGTCTATCATCTGCCTTTCAGCTAATTCTAGCAGAGTCCTGCTGAGCCTGAGGCAGTGTGCTGGAAGACTGTCAAGTTACTAGTGCCTGGCAAACTCCTCTCTGCTCATCTTCTGAGATGAAAGAAAGACTTTAAATGGAGGAACTGGGAACATAGTATCTTAACAGATTTCTGTAAAAATATTGTTTGCATTGTGGATGTTTCTGAATAAAACACAGGTGTAGAAACTCCACCATGTAGTAACATGTATATGTAGGGACACATATGTTACAGTAAACATGTTTGGCAGGGTGAGTTGTTTTCTTGGTTTGGTTGTTTTTCCCCACCTCCTGTCCCTTGGCATGTGTTTCCCTTTCTGATTGTAAAAAATAAGAGTTCTGTCAGCAAATGTGGTGTTAAACTCCATGTCTCTGTCTGTAACTCCCTGAAGAAAGGAGAGAGGAATTAGTTTTATTGTAATCTGTAGCAACAAACCAAAGGAATGTGGTTTTTATTCTGTGTCCTTTGCAAGGGTTTACCTAAAAACTAATCCCTTCAGAGGGATGCTTTGAATATTTTCTTAGAGATGCTTTCTGAAATTGGTGTATTTACGTTGTGTGGAGTTGTAAATGTGCTAGGGTAGTATCATTTTCCTGAAGGAATTGCAAAAACTTGATGACTGAAGTAGTAGGAAAAACACAGTAAGAGAGAATGCATCCATCTTGGGTAGTTGTACTTAACCAGGGTGCCATCAGGTGGACACGCTATTTTCTTTACAGTTATTGCAGGTGCCTTGCCCACCTGTCCTCTTGCTTTTGTTGGGATTATTAGAAGACACGAAATGATATCTGTGGGATCAGAAAGGCTGTTCTAAGATCTCATACGAAACGGAACTGCTCTGCTAAGTGCCTTGCAGTTAGCAACACAATACCTTCTGCTTGAAAAATCAGATCCTCCTTTCAGCTACTGGAGAGTTTGGATTAACTTCAGTATGAATAGGTTGTGTCAATTTCTGTGGGCAAGAGGGTGAATACTGTCAGCCAGAAATGATGGGTTTACTTTGCACTGATATTGCATGCTATAAAGATGCTTTATTTTTATAAAAATGCTAAAGAAGCTTTAGTATTGCTACCAAAATAGTACTGAGTGTCACAGTGGTGACAACAAAGTGCTGCATAATGTACCCGTATTAAGTACTTTTTATTTGTCATTGTGGTATTCAGTATGTGTTGTAGTGCTGTCTCATTCCCAGTACTGAAGTAACTTGAAATGGACGCTGCTGTGACTGTTTTGTCACCATTAACAGGTGTTTGTTTATTCCTGAGATGATTGTATTTCAGTAACAGATACTTTCACACAATGTTTTTAGACTTCTGTCATATGTTTGCTCCCAGTAGAAATTGGCTCAGATATTATTTTTTGTACAAACAAGATAGTTGTTCAGAGTTTTTTATTGACAACTAAGAGAATTTCCATACCTTGCATTTTAGATTAATATAACAAGCTTAGTAAACTACGAAACATAGAACACTTTGTTCCGATCCCTTCCATGCCTTCTGAAAGGCATTATGGAAAATTCCTTTAAGATGCCGAACTCGGTGTCTGTATTCATAGTCCTGTTGGAGGAGACAGAGTAAAGACAGGAAAGTCTAATAATGGAGAAAGCAGAGAAGACGATCTTGACAGTTAAAATAAGCAGGCATTACCAGCTAGTGTGGTTTGAAATGTTGCCGTTAATTGTTCAAGCCGTTCCAATGATGAATGCTTTATTTTCATGAAGACTAGAAGACCATTTCAGTGTTATAGCTTTAAAAAAAAATAATCCTTAGATGAGTATTTGATTTGGAAAGGTTTACCTTCCTTAAGTGCTTTTAAGCTGTCATCTCCTATTGTATTTAGGGGCATCTTTGCAGCTGCTGTTTACAACAGAGGAATCAGTTGCTGGAGTGGGAAATGACTATTGCATCTTGAATTACACAGTGCTTATGAAACATCAGGGTGAGCTGTGGTAAGCAGCTGAAATGTGCTTAGATCAGTGGATATTTAATTTCCTGTATGGCACAATGTATTGCTGCACAGCATAAAGACATTAGTTTCCTGAGATCCAGACAAAACATGTTTCTGTGTTATTTGTGACTCACCATAATCATGGCCAAAGAGGTGCTAAGAAGAGATGCCTGTAGGTGCTTTTCTCATAGTTTTTGAAATTCATTACCCCCGTTAATCTGAAATAGCTCAGTTGCTTGTGGGGCTGACTGAGGGCTTGCTGAAGCTAAAGCTGGTGAGATGGAGGGATTGGTGAGGCTTTACTACTTGTATTACTGGCTTGTTGATGTTCTGCGGTTTACATCATGTTAATCTCGATTTGGAATTCTTAATACACCTAGTGAGCAGGCAGGATTTTTGTTGTTAAAATGAAAAAATACATCACAAAATGTTAAATACAGCTTTTTAGTGTATCTAAGTAGTACACGTGACCTAATGAGAGACCAGAATACTGTGTTACTACATCAGGTATGGCAAAATGAACGCTTTGTGCCCTAAGCAGTTTAGGAATTAGGTGTAAGACAAAATTTTCACATATGATAAAAATTGCACTTTATAGTATATGACACTTGTTAAGTTTTCTGTGAACAGCAACTACCTAACCTTCCTTCCTATTCTTTTACACATGTGGTATTTTATAGAGGACTGTCAGGTCATACATTCATGCTAAATATATTGATCTCTGACTAATCTTTGAGCAGTAGGATAAGTGTTTCCTCTGCAACCTTCTGGTGGTGTTATCTGACAGAGTCTTGGATTCCAGATACTTGTCTACTAGAATGAGATATCACTAGAATCGGTAAAATCAGAAGATCAGTAGAATTAATCTCTCTCATATATCAATTGCTTGTAAACAGGTAGTGTTTTATTTACCAGGCAATTTCTGTCTGTAGTTTGTTTGAGAGCTCAAAATTTGAGACCCATTGGTGAGTTTGAATGGGTTACCCATTTTACTTCAAATGTTTCTATTTCTAGGTTGAGCATCCCAGTGAGAATAAATGTACTCAGACAGTTCTAAAAGTTACATCCTGCTTAATGTGATGGTTTCTTTACACATGGCTGTTTTCTCTTGGCTTTTGGGCTATGCTTTTGCAGTCATTCACTGGAATATTTGGAGACAGTAAATAAAGGGTTGGATTAACACTTGTTAAGTTAATTCAATTAACGATCAGAAGTAATGTCATAGAAACATTGTGCAGTCTTTGCTCAGGTTGTGTGTGAAACTCTGACAGTTTTCTTAATTTACTGGTAATCATCTTGTAAACCTTGAGAAACATCGATGCGTTTCATGGCCTTTGACTTTCTTTCGCAGGTCCCTTACCAAAACTAAACATAATGCTGTAAGCTAGATAAGAAAGCTGTGGAGAGGGAAACAAGGTTTATGAATGTTTGACTTGCATCTTTTAAGAAAAACGCTGTTTATTGCCTTTAAAATGTACTGATTTGATGAATAAGCTGAGCCAGGACTGAAACAAAACTCTGTGAAATCAAATTAAGTGGAAATAGTCTGTGTGCTAGTGTCGGCCAGTGCTAGAATTGTGAGACTAAGTCTGCTATGTTAGTGAGGCACAGATAGGAAAAGGGCTTTTTAAATTCAGAAGTAAGGTCTCCCAAAGGTATTGTTGTCTATAGCATCGTAGTAGCATATTGTTTGGCTTTTAAATTCTTTGAGTTGTTAAACAAGACTTTTTTCTTTGCGTAGCGCAGATCGACCAATAAACTGCACTGGGATGTATCCCTGGATTATTCTCACAGTGTTAGTGTGTTGATCCAGGCCGATGACTTCTGTGGGCGTACTATACGGTGCTTAAATGTTATATACACATAGCGTGAAACACCAAGTTATGTGTGGGTGTTAGTAGCAGTTATGCTGGATACTGCATCAAAGCCCTCTTTTTGTCAAAAAGATGGGCATTTGGTGGGCTCAGACTTATGTACCAAAACCAATAGTTATAGCTGCGAGACAAATTTGTGTCTGATTACTGTGCGAATGGATTTGGTTATTTAAATTTGGTTATTGGCTGTTTTTTTTCTGCTTGTTTACAGGTTGCATGGCCGATACCATGAAATGGCACCAAACGTTGTGCCCATGGACTATACAAAGGACCCAGATGTTAAACTACCTATGCAGCTTATAATAAACATGCCTGAGCTAAAGGTATCACTTCTGACTGCTTACAAACTGTATCTCCTTAAGTTACGTAGCTCCTCTGCCAGAGGTTTTGCCAAGTGAGTTTGATATTCTGAAGCAATGTGGCATGCTGAGGTCTTCCCCTTCCTGTTACTCTTCAAGGGCAAAACCTCCCCAGAAACTAGAAAATAATTAGGTGGATGTCTTTCTGTTTTTTTGCAAAGATAGTTAGGATAGATGTTAAAGGAAACGAGTAGGAAATAAAATTAAATTTAGCAATTTCTCCACTTTGTACATATCGATCCCTTAGAAGCCAGTGGGATCTCTGTGTGAGGAGCTGCTTAGAAATCCGAAGTTCCTATCTCCAGTGTGTTTATAGGAAATTTGCTAGAGGTGTGCAGAACATTGCTGATCAAAAGCACAGATTTTCCCCCCTTTTTTCCCCTCAGCTGTGAAAGTGCAATAAATACTACTTTTCTTAATTATCAGGAGTTTTCATTTTTCATGAAGTCATTACATGACAGGAAGTGGTGAGACAGTCCATGTAACTGCAAGTGAGAGAAGCAATAGGCATAAAGCAATCAGTGCAAAAACATTGAGACAGTACTTGTTTTTGTTAACATATCAACAAATGAATATGGTTTTATGAGGACCAATATGGATTTTCAGGGCTTACTTTTTAAGCAATTCATTGAATTTTGTTGTCTTTGGTTTTGTCATCCTTTTTTCTTTTTCACATATGCAAGTTAATTGACATGTGTAAATTACTACTACAGTGTAGAAACAACTGAATGTTCACTGTGACAGTTGCATGATGTATTATTAAGCTTTTTGAGAGCAATGCCATAAAAAACTTTGATGGCCTTCCGCTTAAATGATTCAGAAATTGTTCCTTAGTGTTGTAAGATATCGAATATTTGGGGAAAAAGTATAGGCATAAGCAGTGCTTAAGGAATTCAGTTGGGCAGGAGGTTAAGCCAACTTGAAATCAAATTCAGATGTCTTCGACTTTATGTTGAAGTTCACAGAACTCCTTGTTCCTTTAATACCACACTTGTTTGATTCTGGGATAATAGCATTTATTGAAAAGAAAACAGATTTCACTTTAAAGAATGTTAACAAAGTGTTTAAGTGGCATTTCATATGAATGGAAACATTAGAAATTAAACACAGATGATCATTTACTTCAATAGAAGACCTTTGAAAAATTTTCTTCCTTCAATTATGACTGATTTACTAGATACTTATGTACAGCTGAGAACTTTGGGTTTCTAAAGAAACTGAGAAATCATTTAGAATCTTTTTCACACTAAGCATTGGATTGTTCAGCAAAATCAGAGTATATGTTTATGCTCTTTATAATGATGAGTTGGCCCTGAATAAACTAGATGAAGATGTAGCTAGCTTAATTCCTAAATTATACCTTGAAAATATAGTGAAATTATAAATTTTAAAATTTTATAAATAAAATGCAAGAACAACTTTACACACGATTCATTTTATCATAAAAGCCACAGATGCCACCGTCACCAGCATAGCACATCTGCATTGAGTAAACCATATCAATAGTTAAGGATTTTAGTAGAGCTGTTTTGCTCGTGACCTTCCTTAATAGTATTGCATAGTATAGGAATAAAGTTAGTATATACCTCACTACTGGTTAAATAGTTACAGAATTGAAACCTGTAATCTCAGTTGCGCCTAGAACTTACACAATAGTTCTTTCTTCAGCTGGCTGAAAAGCTGTTCAGCCTTTTAACTCCTAAAGCTGCATAACCCAACCTTAATCAGAAGCCAGCTCCAGGTTAGTTTGATAGCAGCTGTGTCCATGTTCCAAGTATGTGTCTGTGACTGCCATGGGTATGAATGCAATTCCTTTCTCTGCAGCTTGCAGAGCTGACCTTCATAACTCACCTCAAACAAAATGAATGGCGCTGAATAAATCATGCAGGTACCGTAGTTTTAAAAAAATTTCTTCTCATCTTTGCCCATTATGTTACACAGTGTGAAGTAGAAACGGGGTACCAAAGTAGTGTACTTCAAGATTTGTTTACATATGAATTTGTAGTATCGGCAGCATTCAAAAAAATACTATTTTTCAAGAATATTATGTGTTTAAATATTTTGAAATGTCTAGGAAAGACCCTAAATTATATGCTTGTATACTTAATGATGGAAAAAGTGCACCCAGAGAAGTATTCATGGAACTTTAAAGTAGTGGGTATAAAGATACTGCTGAAAAGTTAAATATAAATAAATGTTTGTATTGTTTTTTCTTATTATACAAATAAGGAAATTAGACAACAGGCAAAATTAACAATACTTTGCAAAAATGCCCTGTATTTTAGTTACCTCAGATCATGTCAAGTTTGGAGATAACAACAAAGATTTCAAACTTGATTATCTAAAGTTAGATTTATGATATATTTAGATATCAAAATCAGTAGGCTGTGAGAAGTTGCTAGCACAAGCAGACCCGGTTAGGCCCTCGGCCTGTATTCTGACATACAGTGTTAAATTACTCAGTGGAGCTAAAAGTTGGAATTGGAACACTTGCTCTAAGTGTTCTTTGACCTACATTTGAGATCATGGGATCAGATGAATAATACCAACAGGTTAATCAAGAACAATTATGCACTACTTTTCACAAGGATAAGGAAGTACTGCATGAAATTATAGACAGACAGCTGACAGAACGTGTGAATATATTGAGAAGCGCATTGCCACAAGACAGCATCAGTCTTCAAAAATTATTTAAGTGCTTTCATAGAGCAGAATTCCACAGATTGCTATTAAGTTTCATGATCTGGATGTAATATCTAATTCAGAAAGTCCACAAAATGCTCATTGCACTAATTTCAGAATATCCTGTAGAAAGATCACTGTGTATATATCCCTCTTTTTTTTTTTTTAAGTCTTGCCTTATCTGCTACTGGTTCCAGTTAGAGTTAGGCTGATGGGCTGGATGGACTGATAATTATGTCAGTTCCATTATGAAATTTTTTCTTTTTTCCCCTTAGAAGCAATGCCTAGATCCTTTGCATTTATTCTTAATGCCCCAGTGAGATTGGTCTGAGATGATTTAATTAAAGGACCTGCTCTTAGCGGTTAAAAGTAACTAGCTTAGTAGATAGTACAAAAGGAAGAAGATTACTCATCTTAAAATAGGAATATTTGCCAGACTTACTGAAGTGCTGTCATGTTAGATGGACAGCTGTATATAAAAATGCAAATTAATGTTGTACGGAATACAGTACAACACAAATTACTAATGATCTTACCTATGGAAATATAAAATAATTTTTTTTTAGTAGCTGGCAGGATGAAATAGCACAGGCTTCACAAATCGCAAAATATGTGGGAGCGTCTTGAATTATTCTCATTGTTTTCAGCCATCTGCTATTTTTGCTTCTGCATAAATATTGAATTCTTCTCTTTGTGATAAAATGTATCATCCCTAAGGGGTTTTGATTCATTCATCCATTACTGCAAGTAGCTTTGCGTATCTCTAACATATCTGCAACTCTGTCATCACTGTTAGTATCTTAGGTGCTTGTGCTGGCACGTCTGATATGGACAATCAGTATTCCTTAAGTTTTATGTTATTAGCTCTGGGATGTTGATAGCGCAGTATGAAATTGTCTGGCTCAGTTCTGTGACTCTGAAGAGTAGCTGTCGGATGGCTGATAGTTGCTTTGTGAAATCAAGGCTAGGTTCAGAAAAGAAAGTGAAAAATAATGATCATAGCATTCTTCCTGACATCAGGGATACAGGACTGAATGCTGAAGGAACAGCTCATTCTGTGAAAACCTTAGAGATAGGAGACTGCTATAATTACAAGACAGCTGAGTACTGAAGCTGAGGTATAAACCAGAAATTCTATATTGAAATGTGATTAGATTTTGAGATACAGGAGCACATCTCACTACCTTAGCAAACGTAGGTGGTAATGATAATAGACTTACTAATAGAATTCTATTAAGTGGATTGTAATCTATCTTCTTGCACCACATCAAGTCTGTAAGGCTTCCTTGACCCTGCTTTGGAAGATGTCTCCAGGGTAATGGAACTTAATTTTTTTTTTTTAAATAGCAGGACAAAATTCAGTGTCAAATTTTGTAATAATTCTCTCCCAAGTCTCATAAGGCGATGGAAGAATCTTATAAATATTGCTGTTAAACCACTCCCTCTATTTCAGACATTCTAGCAGTTCATAATGAGTGCTTTCAATAGCTAGTGAGCTTGTTTCCAGTAAAATATCAGAGGCAGCTAGATCTTCCTCTGTAACTCTTTCAAAACATTAACACTGGAAGATGTTAAAATGCCATGTAGGATCTCAGTTAGAAACCAGGGTCAGTGTTGGTCATGGAGCATTTTGCAGTCTCCTGTGCAAATGGTGTGGATGCGGAGAGAGTCTTTTTCCTGGAGTTCATATTCCAAGCAATCTATTCACTAAGTCCAGCTTATACACTAAGGAAAAAAATATTATTAACCTTTGCAACTTGACTAGACTGCTAAATAAATTGTTATGGTGTTTTCTTTCTTCAGGAAAATTTCGAGTTGAAGACAAAGCCAACATTTAAATCTTAAAATAGAAATGAATGAACTAAATGTCTACTGACTTTTAATAAAATTAGTGATAATTTCAATGCACCTGGCTTTTTTCATATACACATTACATTTCTAGTTACTGGCAGTGTTGAGCTCAATACCACTGCAGATTCTGACCAATGGATAGAATCAAAAATGCACTCTTCTAAATTAGATTCTGCTACTGTAAAGAAGGATCTTTACCTCATGCATTGACGTTTTGAGCCAGGATTTTTGTGTTTCAGAGAAGGGGGGGGAGGGGAAGGAAGCTGGTGGTCACTCACTTTAATTGGTAATGAATTATTCACTAACTCATGATTCTTAAAAGTTGAAAGTCAGGACAAGAAATAAATAAATAAAGAAGGGACAGATACTTTAAGTTGATTAGGTCTACCATTACACTGAAGTTGACAGAGCTAGTGTACTCCATCTGTTTCACTGCAGTTTCTGTTCTCTAAGTTTGATACTCTTGGTCACACAGGCAGCAGTCTAATAAATTAGCTTTAGGGCATATGGGCACCTGTGTGATTGCAGCAATTAAGACTGCAAAATTGTAGCAATGGTGTGGGCTGTTCAGTACGAGCCTACCGCTAGAAAGCGGAAGTCATGTTATTTGGAAACAAAATTGATTTCGCTCACGTTATCCCTGTCGTTCCCACAGAGCTAGGTGTGGGAGTGTAACCTGATGACAGAGATGATGTCTGATCCGTAGAAGTCCGTGGGTGGCCATCTTTGTGACACGTATGTCCCTAATTGTCAGAATCCTCAAATTGGTGTACGGCCTGTCTCGGCTATTGTGGTGTACGGCAATCCTTCTGTCAAGAGCTGGTCATAAAAGGACTTCCTGGAGGGGAACCATTTTTGTTTTATTCACTTTACAGTCTATTGCTTTCTTTTTTTGGCTCCCGCAGTAACTTCATTGATCCTCACAGGCCTTGTCATTAGCTGCAGTGGCGAGTAAGGTAGTTCATAAATCTACACGCTACTGAAACAGAATGACCAGCAGGCGCACAGGAATCGGTCAGGAGAAAGAAAGGACACACAGGGAACAGTGAATGGATCAGACATTTCAGAACCAATGCTAGAGCCCTATTTTTGTTATATTTAAACATGAATGCATGTGACTTGCTTCAAAAGACAATGAAAACAGTTCCTCAGGTTTGAAGAGGACAGAATTTTAGAAGTCGTTTCAGTGAGCACTCAGTTTCAAAGCTTTCCGTGTAAAGGGCAATGACACCTGAGAGCGCAGGTCGATACTTTTCCCAAGCCCGCACCCCTGCTCTGGCCAGTCTTTTCCTGCAGCTCATCCCAATTTCCTTGTCTCTGCATCCTGGTTCATGACGGGATGTTTTACCCCTTTCAGACCACTTGTCTTGCTTCTCCAAACCCCCTTTTTAACTGTGTGTCTCAATCAACTGTATGCCCTCCAAGTGTAACAGATGAGGGCCATTTTCCATTGAGCTCCACATCTGTACCTGCCTGAAGGTCATTACCAGTATTGTTTGCAGTTTCCTGCTGTAGCTAGTGAATCAGTTTTTGTTCAAATGCCTTATATTCCCATGTTATATTAATATGTTCTGTAATATTTTAGGAATTCCTTATGCAATCATATTTGGGTGTTGTGACCATAGTGCAGCCTTCAGTAAAGAGGTGAGCCCATTTCTGCTGACACAAGACATGATTCTTTTTAAAATGTAAACTTACCAATTTAGCTGTATCTTAGCCTTGGTTTGTGCAGGGTTTTCTTAATCAGTACCCTGTAGGCACTGCAGAGAAGTTTAATGTGAATATAATCATATACACATGAAAAAAAATCATTGATTTTGAGTGAGAAGAAAAGAGGACAAAAAAAAAAAGCCCACAAGGAAATGTGCTTTTATCTGCTCTAGGGGCAATTTGCTGTTGCACTTACTATGCTTTCCTTCAAAGCACCAGCCTCTGCTATGGAGATCTGGTAATGAACAATTTAGCTATTTTTATAGTAATGTTTGTCTGATAAGAGTTAATTTCTATTTTATTTTTTTTTAGGAATAACTCCTGAAACTTGAGAAAGGTTGGCATCTGATAAGTTCTGATTAAAGCATCCAAGGGAGTCTGACTTTCAGTAGTCTGCAAAGCAGTCTGCTTTGTGTATTTAAGTATCTCCCCCAATGTCAGTGGGGACTTATGTACAAATACAAAAGAGAAAATGATCATCATGTTTCTGTGGATATAAAACTGAGAAGCGTTTTATAATGACTGTCTAACCTCTCGAGCTTCATTATCTTGACCTATCTTACTGCTTTACTTGCAACTTGTTATTTCCAAAATGCGGTCAGGTTGTGAAAATAAGATACAGTGCTTTAATTCCTTCAAGCTGCTGAATGGATAGGGCAAAAGGACAGCACAGTGCTTTCCTAGAGCTTGTGATGGAAACTAGAGGATGGAAAGAATAAGTGCCTTGGTAAGATTTAGCTGCAGTCTCAGGGATAAACCCTATAATGATTTCTTAGAAAACTAATGGTTATGTTTTCATATGGGGTGTTCTAGGTCTGTATGTTGGAATAGATGCTACATGGCATTCAAAAATGTATAGAAACAGAATTATCCGATTAGCAAAAGTGATTGTTAAGACGGATGGCACATTTAGGAGGATTATCCAGCGGTGATTTAGCTGTACCAGTTCTTTGTTGTTTGTCTCCTCTTTCATTTTTATTGTGAGGAGAGAAAAAGCTTTTTAACAAGACAACTGTAAGTTATAAGTAAAGTGCTTAAGGGAAAACAATGTAGGAGAGAACAGTATTGTTTTCCCCTTTACTCCCTCCCTCCATGGCTTTTCCTTTAAATATGATGGAACCCTAATCTGTGCTCTTTAGAGTAGAGGTAATGAAATTACAGAAAGGATGTGAAAAGTATCTGTGAGGGTAAGCTAATACTTTCCATTGTGTAAACCACAGATATACTGCCTGAAGACACATAATATGAGAAAGTTAAAGGAAAGAAATCAATATGTGGAAAGATTTTATTTTTCATTTGGGTTTTAGAGATCCATTTGGCAAAGAGTTACTTAAGAAGGATGCTTAGCTCCATTTAATTCATCGTTACTCCATCTGTATTCGCAAGATTTCCAACATGTGAAACAGTTCATCTTATGCAGCTGCAATATACTTATTCAGTCAGAGAGGTTGTGCCTAGCATTTCTAATGCAGGAAGGCCTGGGTTTGATATGCACTGCTGGCAGGGATATTTGCATCTGTGTACTCCCTGTTTGTTATCCAATGCTGCCTCTAAGATGTCAGGATACAACTGTTTCCATGACGTGTAGTTCTGATGAGATTTGTTCTGAAGAAAGTAATATAGTGTTTTTAGAAATAAAAGAAGATAACTTCTTTTTTTAACACGTTTTCTCATCCACTGTGATATTTAACATTCTCTAATATTAAACGTTTAACAGATACATGAAATTTTTAACGTACTTTTTGGGAAGAAAGCAGGCCATTTTCATGTGTTTTAGTGCAACAGAATCTTACTTTGACTTATGAATCAGCTGTCAACTTGGAACAATAGAATGGTTTTCCACTGAGTATCAGTATGTGTCTTCATACCACAAACAGGCATATTTCCAAACACTCAGGGCAGATACCTTAGCCTCAGCAGTACCCCCTGATGCACATATGCTATGCCTCCTCTGCACATGATTATGCACATGGTATGAGTGACCATTACGTATCCTTCTACAGTTACTTTCAGCCATCTGGCTAATTCTGGTGTGTTGTTTTTTTATCCTGAGGCTCTTAAGAGATGTGACCCTGCTGCTTTTTTAAGCCTGTTGTCTTTTTATTTGCTGGAATCCCTCTTTTCTACTGTATTTTATTTCTTCTTTGGTTTTATTTGGCCTGGTTTTGTCCTCAACTGAACAGTGAGCTCCTTACACATTCAGCTCAGAGCACAGTGAGCTCAGTAATCTCCTGCCCTTTGAAATCTGTAGGCATGCTCCCTATTGTGGAATCACTTCAGTCATCAAACCGAGTGGGAGAATTTAAATTTTCTGTTGACTGCCTTACTGGGCTGTTATTTGAGCCCATGGCTCTGTGGTCCCTACTTCACCTATCCATTAAAACAGCCTGATTCCTGGCCAGTATCTCAGCCAGAAAGACTGGAGACATCTGGGCATTTAGTAGAGCTAAAATCTCTGGTCAAAGTTACATTTTTTAATTTTGAGTCTTGATTGTCTCAGGGAATTATGCTTCCAGTGTCTCTTTCTCAGATCTCACCCATCCTCAGAAGACTGACACACACGCTTCTATGGTTTGTCATTAGATGGATATTAGCCTTTAGGCAGACTCCAACTGATTTCTACAATGGAAGTAGTCCTGGAGCACAAACTGCAGGACCCAAAGCCAACTCATTAGATAGTTGATGTATTCTGAGTGCTCTGTCATCATTAAATAGAAACCTTCTGATAGACTCAGGTATGCTCTCTGAGGATGTGGATGGCCAGTATAGTTTCTGTGTCTTAAAGTTCCAGCTGGGATGGCTATTGAAATCTGTTCTTAAATTAGCCAGGTGACATGCCTGGCCAAATGTGTGTAGGTGCAATATACCCTTGATCAGTCCACACCTTGTACCCAAATGTCTGACCATTCCTCTGTACCTGCATCCTGGAACTAGACACTGCAAAGGGTCATCCTGTACCGTGAACCTACACACTGACCTGAAGCAAAAAGGAGGGCTGCTTTCCAGGAACTGGATGTTCTTTGAAATGTCCATGTGCACAGTTACGCCTCACATTCCTCTTAGAGAAATTAAGCTTTTCTATTTTGCATGTTGCACCTGTCTTTTAACAAGAAGCCTTAAAACCTTTTCATTATTTTGAGGCTATAACAAAATGTATCTTAAATGTTATCTCTGTGTGGGTGACAAATTTCTTTATGCTTCAAATTTCCCCTGTGATTTCAATTGAAAGTCTCTATCTTCAGCTCTTGTTGTAAGCTGCTGCACACCATTTAACAGTTGTTGAATATCACCTCAGAGGCAGTTGCATATTAGTAGTAAGTAGCCCAATTCTTGAAGATACTTCATGTTCCTTTAACATGAAGGATACTAATAAATATAAAACGTCAGTCTGTTCACATAACTCTTTGTACACAGTGCTTGCATTTTTTTTTTCAGTCTCCACAGGTATGCAGAAAATGTGTCCAATAGATGCGTATGTTCTGTGTGAATTAGCAAGAAAGAATTCAAGTAAACTGAAAAATAATGTTTTCTGGTCACTTACTGCTCAAATATAGCTGTCTTATTTGAAACTAAATTTCATAATTGGATGGTTTATGAGTACCTGTTAGCTATTTGAGCTTGGAGAAAACAAGAAATTAAATGGGCGTATGTTTGAGCTCTGAGCTGTTTGTGTGTTTTATTCATATTCAACTGAATTGATTTTCCCAGTTGTGTAGACATAGCTACAAATTCATCTTGGGTTTTTATATAGCGGTGAGGAAGACAGTGTTTTGTTACTGTACGTTTGATTTGGACTTTGACCTAAATCAGCTACTCTTGTGCTTGCTTGTGTGATTATGGCTTTAGAATACTGTCTTATTCAGAGCAGCCTTGACGCCAGCTGGGTTGGTAGGGTTCTAGTAAAGGATTGTCTCCTGTGGAGAGGAAATGTAATTTAAAACTCTGGAATTTGTGGTCAGGTCAGCCAGAGGTTGGACCCTGATGTGTGTCAGAGTGATAATTAGCTTTCTACAAGATTCTACAAGACTGTGCATCCTTAATGAACAGACATGGTTATTTGCTTCATAATTCCACATTGGTCAGGTGTAGAATGCAAATATTTACTTTTTTAAGGTGGTTTCATGAATAATATTTGTTCTTCCAGCCTTCAGTCAGGTGCCACCAACAGTTTAAAGACACAGTTTGTTTCATTGGCTTTCCACCTTGGTCCCTCTGTTTCCTTTCCCTCCTGTCAGGATGTGCTTGCTTCTTAATGTAGAAGCTGTAACCCTCCTGACCATGTCAGCCTGATGCCCTGTCAGGAACCTGTTATGTGGAAATGATCTTCACACTCTTAGTACCTTTACCCTAACATATATAAAGCACATGCTCCACGCAGGAGCAATGAGATGAGCACCAGTTTAGAGAGAATGAATAACAATGGAGCTGAGAATATCTGGCCAAGAAGTGATAGTATGCAGCAGCATGTTTTGCTAAAGCATCCAAATGTAAAGTTTTAGGTACGTTTTGGAAGGAAAACGGCTGTCTTCAAAGAGCCAACCATGGAATTAAATACTCATGATTATAAACAGGGAGTCTGCACGGTTTTTGATTTCCAAATACTGAAAAATACGTGTGTATATCTGTGTTTCACAGGAGAATCCCTTCAGGGAAAGGATTGTGGAATCTTTCTCTGAAGATGGAGAGGGGAGCCTCAGCTTCAATGATTTTGTGGATATGTTCTCTGTGCTCAGTGAAATGGCTCCCAGAGAGCTTAAAGCAATCTATGCCTTTAAGATCTACGGTACTGTATTGGGATGCTTTCATAAGCCTTTTCTTATTGGAAGGAAACGAGTATGAGAGTTGTTGGTGATCTTTTCTTTGGTTCTTCTATTGTTTAGATTTTAACACAGATAACTTCATTTGTAAATCAGACTTGGAAAAAACCCTCAATAAGCTGACCCGAGAAGAGCTAACAGCAGAAGAAATCACTCTAGTTTGCGAGAAAGTGATAGAAGAAGCTGACATGGATGGTGACGGAAAACTAGGATTTGCAGATTTTGAAAACATGATTTCCAAAGCACCAGACTTTCTCAGGTATCGTTATAACAAAAAGGTAGTCTCTTGCATATTTTCGGGTATCTTTTAGGCTACTACTGTGTAGCGTAATACAAGAAATGTCAGACCTTAAGTACTTCACCAGGGAGCTGACTAGAGGATGACTTCTTACCCTAACTAGGTTTACTTTTCTAAAGCATATTCCAGTTCTCTTCTAACTTGAAGACTAAGAGCTCAATGACTTTTTATTATCTCCTGGGTTTTTTTTCCCTGTTGGTGTGGCTTCTTCAGGAAAATATTTTGATCTATTATAAGCTCAAATTCATATTGTTCTCAAGCCTATAGCAAGGATCCATGCTGTCTGAATAGGAATGTATGTAAAATTTGTATATATGTTACAAATATACATAGAAATGGAAATGCATTGATGTTTTGTGCTGAGAAAGTGACAGCTAGAGGACATTACAGTGGTACAGTTCATGCTGGTAGCAGACAATTGTGGCTCTTATACAGCTGCCTGTTGCAGGAAATTGCTAGAAACTTAATCATCTTTCAGTCACACGTTGAATTCTGCCAAAGGATTCATAAGTTACTGAGGGGGATTAACAAAGCTCACAGACTGATTGAATAAATTGTATTTTCATAGGAGAAAAGGCTAAACATTAGGATAGAATTAAGATAGACCAAAATTTGGACTGATAATCTTATTGCTACTGGTGTTTAAGAACTTTTAAGTGTCCTACAGAACAGTTTATTTCTTTCATAAATGAAATTTTAAGGTAAGACATTAGAGCAAAATGATTCTACAATTTAGCATGAGGACATGATCCCTGTGAACCCTGAGAAACTTCAGTGTCTCAACAGGAGATGGTATGAAGTTACTGTGAATGTCTTTTATGTATTAGAAACACATCAGGTGTTTCTTGACTAATCAAGGATATCAATGGAAACTCTTTTAGAGCAAGATAGGTATCATCATTATGGTGGGGCTCAGCTGAGTAGGTATTCTAATACCTTCTTTACATATATTTCCAGCTAAGAAAATATTTTCTTTATACTGTTATCCATATAGAAGCTGCTGGGGTCAAGCAGAGTTTCCTTTAATCAGTGAAAAGGCTCTACTGTATCTACAAATCTGGTAGAGAGTGGAGATCAAATATGAAGAATTGAAGGCAGATCTGAAGACTCAGCAGAAGCTGTAGTTTCAGAAGTTTCCTGTGCCATGACTGACTGAACTGCTGTGTTGTAGAGGCTTGCGAAGTGCTGACTGAGAATTCTAAGCTGAGGATGCTGTGCAATCCAGTCATTTCCTGAGAAAGTCGCCAAGAGGAATGTTTGCCACTGTAGCTATTGGAATGACTGCCATAATTATTTTTCTTTTCCAAGTTGGTGATGTTTTGGGAAGCTGGAGAAAGGAGTGGAAGTGACCAGAATGCTGAGTACTCAAGAGGGCAAGAAGACGAGTAAAAAGAGGGATGAAGTGAAAAGCATAGATCTTGTTATAGATTAGGTAAAGAGAAAATAAAGAGGGAGGGATCACTGATGATACTGATAATCTCAAAGGACCAGGCTACCAAGTATTGGAAGACAGATCATCCAGTTGCTCAGTTCAAGCACGCATACTTTAATCTGTGTCTGTGACATGGTGCACTCGTGTTACCAAGATGTCTCCTTGATATTCAAGGCAGCAATGTGTATGTTTAAGGCAGATTTTTTCTATTCCTGGCTTCAAGGCAAATGGTTCTTTTCCTCTCCTTTCAGGTCCTGGAAATTAGCTGGGTCACAGGATTCAGCTCTGAAGTCCTCAGGCTAAAGAGTTCCTTATGTGACATGATCTAAAGAAGGGTTTCCTTACAGCTGAAACACTGGCTTAGACCCTATTGAGCATTAACTCAGCAACATGGTTTTTACCTTTAAAGTTACATTGCATCAACTCAGCAACATGGTTTTTTTACTTTTGAAGTTACATGAAGTTGTAAATGGAAAAAGTCACGGTGCCAAGAAGAGAATGTGTAGTTTCTCTGATTTGGTTTCTGTTTCAGCCAGAGTTAATAGCCACAGGGAAAGAGAGCGACAAGGTCATGAGACAGCTTATATCCAAACCAATCTCTGTGGAGGAGTTACTATCTCTCCCTTATTCCAGTTTACTGTTCCTTTTGCCTGTAAAGGTATTTTATTATTTGAGGATATTCTTAGACATATTTTTGCTGTATGCCATGTTTCATCAGCTGACATATTTGTTAATACTGAACTTCCTGATCTGAGCCACTTATTGTCATTTTTTAAAAACACTGTATAAATGTTGCATTCTAAAGGAAGACAGTGATTTGACTTTTGCAATGGAATGCATTGAGTTTTAGTGCCGCAAGAAGTACAGTAAGGTCTGACTGAGAACTGAAATGAAACCAGTGCTCTCTGATAGTACCTGATGCATGCTGGCACATGACAGAACATGTGACATGGGATAAGAGTGCAATTCCTGTAGCTGATCTCTCGCCACATAAAACCCAGTTCCTATTCACCGAGTTCCATTATACCATAACAGACTTGGACACAGTACCTGTTCATTTAATGAAACAATGCTTCCTTTTATCTTTCTGAATTTATCTTCAGCTTGATTCACGGCCTTCCGTTTTCCTCTCTTCTGTGTCTTCAGCTGTAATGGTCCTTTTAAGTGACAACCAAGGGCTGTGGGCGGCCAAACTGAAGACAGGGCTGTGCAGTTCCACATGTGATATAATGCAGAACATGCAAAGCACAGGAAGTGTCTTAACAGTGGATCAACAACCATATGTGCTAGTGGTAAATTTATGCCAGAACTATCTTCTTAATATTGTAAAAGGATAGGAAAACATGTTTTTATCTAAATAAAATTGTCCCTTCTGAAACCTTCAGCAGACGCATGAAAGAAATGCCAACACATCAATGTCCAGAGATAGTCATAATTTCATTTGGTTTTGCATATCTCCAGTTTTTGTGCCCAATTGAATGCGTTCCAGACTTGAAAAATCAAGGAAGCATAAGTGCCTATTGATTTATACTTTCAGCTGCTCTGCAGCTGTGAAAAGTGAACACCTAGGAACCAAAGCAATAGCCACTTTTGAAAAGGATTGCCAGTGAGCAACTGGGGATGCAGGGTAACTGCAGTTTTCAGAGACGTGGCTGTGAAGCTATGGGCAATCAACATTTCGGACTATCTGATCCTAGAATACTGTTCTGGCACCTGGTATGTGATCCCTTTGAAAATGTGGGCTAATTTACCAGCCTCTAGGTGATTGTACTAGAGGATTTCTTAAGCTGTTCTTTGCCTTTTGCCCAACCAAAAGCCACTTCTTCACATTGTAAGAGTTGGAAATTTCGGATGCAAGGCAGTGATCTCTGCAAAGCCATAAATCACTTCGTTCCCTCTGCTCTGTTACATGGGACCAGTGCTTACCTGACTTCTGACAAACACTGAGAACTCTTATAATATGAACTATCCAACTGTAAAATCTCATCATCAGCATTAAAATGAGGTATAAAATTACCAAGAAATGCCGCCTTCACCTTGGTTGTGGAAGACTTTTGAAGGCCAGATTCCTATAACAATGTGCAGTCTGGTTTTGAAGCACTTTTTTCACACAGCTCAATATGGTGGGATCTTTTAAGCTGTCATACTATCATGCATACTTAATATATTCAGCAGGCAGTAATTTTGGCACCATGATCCAGGCTTTGACCTGGTATGAGCTAAAGTTCATCCACTGTACATTGACTGATTTTCCTTATCTCATCACGTGTTTCTCAGACCTTTACTTAATGACCCTCTGTAGGTTTAATCTCCTACAGCCAGCCTTTGCAAGCTTTGTGCTGCTGTCAAGCAAATGAAGATGCAGTGAAGTCTGTTCCTTGATATGCGCTGCTGTGGTTGAGCAATTTTTTTAAGACTAGATGAAAACACTGCTAATCATTGACCAGGGAAGAAGATAATATATACCTTTTGGCTGTTATCCCAGAGGTTTGAGTAAGCTGTGAATGATAATGACAGTTACTAGTTCACAAAATTTGATCCCAGTAGGGTTATTTCACTCAAAATTGCTATCATTAAGAAGCTGCTTGTAGTTTAATGGTGGTATTAGCACTCTGAGCTGGCACTAGCTAAGTGTTCTGTTCCACAAGACTGGTTACGTTTTCCACAGGAAATTGTTTTATAAATCATCCGGGAAGTTTAAGCTTATTTGAATGCCTGAGGGTGAAACATACTGTAACAATCTGAAATGGAGTTTGAGAAGAATATGGCATTAGTAACTGCTGGGAGCTGGGAGAACGAGACAGCAAAACAACAGATGAAACGGAAAGATGTCACTGGACATGCGTTGTTTCTGAAACCTTGGTGGGCCTTTGCCCGTCTAACAGTTGATGTCCTGACACCAGCCCTACCTAAAGCTGAGGAAACAGAAGCTCTCTTATTGGAAATGTGCATCTCATCAGACCTGTCCCAAAATGCAGATTATCTAGTTCTTAAGGACTGAAATTAAAGCTAGTGACAAATTGGCGAGAGATACTTAGCAAGGAAACAGTCGAAAGAAATAACCTTTCTCAGTATTTTTCAGAGAATATTTCAGCTGCTTCTTAATAAAAACCTTAATCTCCAAAGGCCAAAATGACACTCTGATAGAAATACAAAAAAAGTCCAAAAAAATAGATTTCCAGTCAAGTGGACTTGGTGGTTCTTTTTTTATTTAAAGGAGTCATGCCTGAAATAGTTTCACCTACAATGCTGTGGATTTTTTAGTTTATAGATGTTGCCTATATGGGACTTAAATTTTCAGTATTTGCATTAATATGGGGCTCTAGATGTTTCTTGAGTTATGAACAAGATGTTTATAATTCTTTTTTTTTTTCCTCTGCCTTAGTTCCAATAAGCTCTCTGCATCACACTGCGCTTTCCTTCACAATACTTAGGCTAGTATGCCAGACTGCTATACATCATATCTTTCAGTGTCACCCAGACTGAATAAATTCCTAGGTACGAAGCTCCTAAGGACCAGTGTGAACATAACATTTTATCTCCTCCAAATACAGAGCTTCCTTCAGTTAATTCCATCCTTCAAATAGCTGTGATTAAGTTGGAGCATTCTTTATGTAAAACAAAATCCAAACCCTGTACCTCCAGAACAATTCAGCCTCAACCTTTTAAGTTTTCTTTCTGTGTAGACATCATAATTATAGGGTTCTACATAGAAAAATACATAATAATCCCTTCTGCTTTCAGCCAAGGAAGAAACAAATGTATGGTTTTGGAACCACACAGGAACCCAAATATTGTGCCATAGCAAAAGTGCAATGGGGAAAGATTTAGCTCTGTTCTATATCCAATAAATAGGTCAATTTATACTTGATGTCACCCAGTGCTGAGCTTGGCCCCCTGAGCTAACATTTTCAGAAGACAGACATTTTTCCCAGAATGTTGAAATCTTCCTGAGAGCGTGAGAGAAGAGATTCAGATTCATTACACGGCACTTTCCTTTTTGTACTTTCAGGAAAATGTTGTGCATAATGACAAATGTGTTGATATCTCTTAATCTTTTTCTTTCCTTTGCAGTACTTTCCACATAAGAATCTGAAGATGTTTCTGTGAGCCAGTGTTATGAGAAATGACTTGCTAGTCCAGCCTTTCTGAATCTCAGGCACTTTGGGGGCTTTTGTCCTCTAAATTATGGCTTCTTAGAACTCAGCAGAAAATACTGAAATAATTCTGGTCCACAAAAAGACAGAAGCATCATGTGATCTACAAGATATTTGCAACAGTCACATTTTTATCTTCACTGCTGGCCAAGCACTCTGGCAAAGATGGTTGGTTGTTGGGTTGTGGTTTTGGTTTGGGTTTTTTTTCTTTTTTTTTAAAACAGGCAGAATCAGAATATTATTAAAGATATTTCCACATAGTTTTTATATTTATGAATATTTAATACTGCTCTTACAAGCGCAAAAAAATAAAATTGACAGATTAGCTTTGGTGGCTTTTGGAAGAGCCTTGGAAAGAAAGCACAGGCCTTAAATAATGAGATGCCTCTATCACTGTGTTGTACGGCTGGGGATCTTGCATGGAAATCATCTTGGGTGAAAGAACTGCAGTTCAAGATCGAGCTCCCAGTGTTGAAGACAACCACATCCCAGGTTTGCCGTTCAGTCGCTGAAATGGCCATTGCTGGGTTGGGTGCTTACCTTCAACCAATATTTTACGGATTGTCGTGTCCTTAGGAAACTTGAAATACTTACCTTTTGTATATAACAACTGCATACATGATTCGTTTCTTCCTAAGATCTATGTTAAAATTGTGTCCTTATTCTCAAAGGAGGTCTCACATTTTACTCATTCTATGGGCTGATAATGTTGAATAGAAGAATTTGATCATCTGTAACTCATGAAGAAGTTAAAGAAGCACAGAACTACTGCTAAGGACATGAAAAGACATACTCTTTCTAAACCAGCTATGCAATCTTTCACATAAAATGCATGAATGCAGCTCTATATTTCTCTTTCCTCTCGAGCTGGAAATCAGCTAGATCTTTTTTTCTTTAATTCCAGTATTGTTTAGGTACTGGGGCCTGAAGACAATCATATGTGTATTACTGTTCTAACAGTCAATCGAAGGGCTCTGTCACTTACATGGCTTCTGTATCAAAGTCATCACAATTAAAACTTTTGACGCCTTCTGTTGTGCTTTGAGAATTTTTGGGCTAAGCACATACTGATATCCTTTCTGGTCATTATTTCAGTTACTGTAAAGTTAAATCTTTCGAAGGATGAAATGTGTTGTTCTTACTGAAAAAGTTGTTAATGTAGAGAAATGAATCTTTTTCCCACTTCTGTAGGGATGAGGATGCTTATCTACCTCAAAACCTCTTATGTATGGGCAGCTTGCAAAGGAGCTTGCTGTTCAAATTTACCCAGCATGCATCAAGAAGAAATACTTATATAGCAGTATGCTTGTACATTAGAAGCGTTGCTGCAGATTTTGGATATTCAGTGTATGCAGGACAGACGTGCGTAATATAGCATAGTGAAAGTGAAATGTGTGCGTTAGTACTAACATTTATTTTAAAAATACTGCTAGAGTGACCATATTCAGTGATATGTATAGCATTTTAATACTTCCTCCTGCTGGTTTCTGTTTAGACAAAGGAATTAGAGCCTAAATTCCCTTTGATTTACTTACCCAAGTTAAAATTAGCATAAATCAATCCTACTGTTAAGTTCTGATTGCGGCTGGAATCTCTTCATACTCAGTCGTCTTAATTTTGAGCAGATTATTAGATGTACTGGTAGATTCAACCAATTTGCAAGGTGTTGGCGTTAAGAGAGATGATGTTAACATTACTTCCTATTCACTGCAATGACAGCCCGATAGGTTTTTCTGTCTTTCAAGACACACATTTAATCTTGAGATCCTCGTGAGAGGTGTTTTTCTGTCATGATTAGTATGTATTGTAAAACACCAGGTTGCAAGATTCTGGAGCAGGTTATTCTGACAGAAAGGAGCTGGTGCTCATGACATAGGTCAGTTCCCTTTGACATCAGTATTCTTTTTCTATGTTGTCAAATTCCTGTTAGCTAAAATTCTTTCCTTCCTGACACTGTGTGTCTTTCTAGACCTAGATCACCCCTGCACACACACCTAAAGGAAGACCTTGGTTGCCTTGGAATGTGCTCGCTGTGTTCTTTTGTCCTCCCTGACCTGAAGGCCACAAAGCAGTTGAAGAGGCACTTGGGCTTGCAGTCAGATGTTGAACCCTCGAGTCATCCATCTGAGCTGAGAAAAAGTCTGGAGCACCCTGGGAAGGAGTACTCCTGTCCACAGTTAAAGGAGGATTCTTGCAGAATACTGCAGATACAGATGTATGCATTTGTCCTAACTCCCTTTATTTCTTTGCCTTATGTTCATCTCCTGTAACAAAACCCTGAGCAATGCAAAACGTTCCTGGAGTTTGAAAGAGGTACGTACTCTTCAATGCTTCTAGAGCAAAATAATCCTACCTCGTAGCAGTTAAGCTGTTGTACCACCTAATGGCAAAGGTAAGGGGTAGATTTCTAAAGAAGCTTTGTATTTAAGTTCCTTAGTTGTCTCTATTTGGTTGTCTTACCGCTGAAACTTTTGTTGACGGCAAGTGTGTTGAGTGAATAGGAGTGCAGCGTGATGCATGGCAAATTTAAATAATGTTACAAGATAAAAAAACCCAGCTGCGTTTCTGCGACAGAGCTACTGGCAGAATCTTACAAATTCGCTAGCAAGTGTTTCTTATGCCAGGCTTGCTTACTCAAAAGGAACTATCAGGCCATTTAGAAAGAAGCTGAAACAGTAAAGGAGATTTAGATTAAAAACAATTTTGGAATTGGCTTTAAAAGCAAGAGGACGTACATTTTGTGTTGCAAAAAAAGGTCTTAAATACGAACGGCCATGGAAAATGGACAAAGAAAAAGGAAACCCGTTACCTAAAGCCTCTATTAAAAGAGCTAAGAGTGTATGCCTGTGGGGTTCGTGTATGCACTCAAAGCATCTTGGGGACAAAGGGGCTAGCGGAAGTGAATAAAACAGCGTCAAGAGGCAAGTAATAACCAGGTTAGTTGTTAACACACTTCAGTTTATGATTGTTTTAAGGGAATACCATAAGCCGAGATTTATAACAGCCTGCAGCCAAAATCTGATCTTCCTTGCTTCCACATTAATCTTCAGTAACTCCGCTGGCTCCGGCGGCATTAACTCCTGCCTCCGTAATGGGATCTGCGTTGAGGAAAGCAGTTGGGGTTTTGCTGCAGCTCTCGGTGCTCTCTCGTGCCCTTAAAATGCCAATGTTCCTTTGCTGGTCCATAGCCACACGCTCCTCTGTCAGCGGACTCCGCTTTGGATTCTCTTGCAATTTCTCGCGATCGCGTAGCAGCAGCCTCCTCCCCTTCCCGCCCCGGCTCGGTTTTGTGTCCCTTGGACGTGTCGGAGGCGGTTCCGCGGCAGCGCCGCTCGGTGGCGCCGCAGCAGCGCGGCGGGTCGGGGCTGTGCCGAGCAGTTCCCGCGGGGAGGGGGGTGCGCTGTGCGGCCTGCCCGGCCCACGCAAGAGGGTGACAACTGTGGGTAACTGTTGATTTTAGGACTCTGGGTAATTACACAGGAAGTATCATATTTAATCAAATTAATGAAGTGAAATCTTACAAGGGGCAAAACTAAATACTTTTGAAACAGGTAGGTGAAAACCTAATGACTTTATAGAATAATTTCTGTGCATGAGAATTCTTTCTTGGTCCGTACACTAGTTGGATTGTGACCCAGTATAATGACAATACTCCTTTACAGTATTGTCAACTCTGTCTCAAATGCAGATATTCTAATTTTCTGTACAATTACTCATTTCCTTGTGTGTGATCTTGGTCTCTAATATCTGATATTGCTCGGTATAATGGGTTAACTTTTTGCCTTTCATGAGTTAATATGCTTTTAATTCCATCTGTTTGGTTTTGCTGTCTTTCAGTGTCATTGGATTTTCTTTTCATTTTTTTTAATTATGCAATAGTAGTGCCTTATGGGGTTTTTTGTTTGTAAAAATCATTATTTCTTAAGGTTCATCATGTGGGAAATGTACTGTTGTGAGTAGAAGTGGGCCTTTGTGTTAAAGTCAATCTGAGGTAACCATACATATATGACACTATGTTCCTTCTTACAGAGATGGAATCTGCTCCAGTATTTGGTATTAAAAATGCTTTTTGTTAAAATCCCTGAAAATTGAAACATACGTTAAAAACTAAGCAACGATTTTGTGGCAGAAGCTATAAAAACTCCTAGACACCTGGATAGATTCAGATTATATTCTGAAATAACTGAGTATAAAGTAAGCTAGAGAGAGAGTTTTTGGTAACAGTATGTTTGTGGAATGGGAAATACTACACTTGTCAGCTCAGGATCCATCACAAACCAATTTGGGCTGAAATAACAGCAGGATTAAAATGAACTTATAATGTTATTGCCCAATACACCTCAGCCGGGACAGGTGGTGGAATGAAATTTGATGAGGAAGGCATTAAATATAACAAAATTGTAGTTGCTGCTGTCCTTAGGAAGATGTGTATCTCAGGGACAGGTGAAGGACACAGTGAACAGATGTGCTGCTTTTTTCTCTGTATCGTTTTGCATTTATGGGTGTTTTGCAGAGATGTTAATGGCACCGAGCAACTATCAAGTTCTCTTTGGTAGGGAAAAGGAAGAGGCTGTTCCTGCTAGAACTAAAAGAGCAGCATTACAGCTGAAAGTGCTTTTATTTAACTGGAAGTTCTGCCATTCTTGTATGTAAAAAACCTTGTGCAATCTGAACTCCAAATGAAATTCCCTACTGCCCTTTCCTTTTGGCCCTCTCTGCTTTGGAAGACCAGTGACAAGCCAAGTGTGTCAGCCTCGTCTGCTTTGCTGTTGCAGCATAGGTTACTCATGGCCTCTGTTCTTTCTCAGTTAAGATTTGCTCAGATCCAAGTATTTTATACGTAAGTCTGTGACTCTTGTTGTATCTATTCTACGCGTGCATGATTAATCTGGCATGCGTGCTGTTGAGCGCATGTTCAGAAGCCCTGCAATACAATCACTGATTTGTACGCTCCTCTCCAGTTCTGTGCACGTCTAGGTTGAGGCTGTATGTGCCTCAAAATGCAGGCCAAAGTGGTTTAACTCTGCTAAAGACGGTTATGGGCACCAGGCCAGCCTTCTCCTTTTTTACTGTAACTTTTTTCAAGTGAAATCAGTGGATGTGGCAGCCTGCCAGGACCAAGGCAGCTCATTGCTGTGGGCTTAATCACAGCTTGGGCAATTCAACAGGGATAAAGCTCGCTATCTGCTTTGTATGCCAACAAGCTATATGAAGCGGTAACTGACTGTTGACAGGGTAAGAATCGAAGTCTTCGGACTGGTCGCACTGTAAAGCTCTGTGAGAAAGCAGGTACAAGGTGTCTCTGTTTACCTGATGGAAAAGATTTCCAGTTTGGTCTGAGAATGTCTTCATCTGTCCAGTTCCTGCTGTGGAAGTCAGATCCAGCTTTTTAATAGGCCTTTCATTCCCAATGATTATGGGCTATTCCTCACATCATCCCAGAGGCAGTACTGAGAGTGAACTCATGCTGATCGTTAGTAATCTTTTTTTTTTTTTTTAAACTATTCATGGTTACTTCAATGGCACTTAGAAATAAATTTATATTCACCAGAGTTTTTTCTCCCCCTTTAGAACGAAATTATCTTCTACTTAGGAGTCTGGCCAACTTTGTCATTATGGCCTTAGTAGAGCCTGAGAGGAAGAATAATATTGGAATTTTAATGAAAATGGTCTTTTGGTTTCAGAAGATGGTCATGCAGCTTTTTTGTGTGCAGATATAAGAATCCATATACAAAAATACCATCTGTTCAGAGTGATTTCCCCCTGGGAGTCGTTTGAAAGACTGGATTTGTTCTGCCTAAACAAATAGCTTAATTATTGCGTGTATTTGCAGAAGTACATTAAATTCCAGGAACTTCAGCGAGGATTTTCAGAACTTTGAAAGTTCTCATCTCTTTTATGGTGATTTTAGTGACTATTGATCTTGTAATGATATAACCAAATACGATAAGGAAAGATAGATAAATTCCTTACTGTAAATTCACACATCCTGAAAATGACAGTAGCGCTAGAACTAGTTTCACAAGTCACTCTTACTGCACATCTTTAAACTTCGGCTTTCTGCAGAATTTGCTGGTAAATGTTCCCAGTGGAATGACTTAATCCCACGTGACTCATTCTGAATGCTTTTCCATTTCCAGTTATCTCCTGTAGCTGAAAGAGCAGAGGGAATCACTGGCATCCAGAGAAATTTGTCTATTTTGAGGTCTTTTCCTTCCAGGAAATTCACAGAATTAAGTACTGGGTTATTAATGTAGTAAGTCCAGCCTGATTTGCCTAGAGGAGTTTCTTTGTCTTGCTGTGGTAATTTCTGTAGTAGGCAGATGTTCTTGAGAGCCTGATCTCAACAACAGGAAGCTGACTCCTCACTTCAGTAGGCAGGCTTCAGATCAGGTCCTTAAATAATATTTTGCTTTGTTCAAATGTGGAATGCATAAACAACAAGACTGCAGATAATAAATTATTCTATTTCTGAAGAAATACTAATAAGCAGGCACTCAGAAATGGAAAACAGATTTACTGCAAGTAGTTTACTGTCTCCTTCCTTTGGAGACAGTATGTAAAATGAGAGAAAACATTCTAGCTTCATACGACAGAGAAGTTGAGGAGAATGTTTGCTAACAGTAGCCAGGAGAATTAATGTCAATAAACCTGTGAGACAAACTGTGTAATCAGGAAACATTCTCCAAGTTGGGGAAATTTTTGATGGATATGGAAATCTGTTAAAGTTCACCAGTCAGGCCAAACCTGGGTAATGCCAAAGTTGAATCTTCTGTCACTCAGATTCCACTCATGCAGGCAGGGATTTGTGGGTTCAGCTGAAATGGTACTCAGGAATTTCTAATCGAGCTGCCTTTGACACAAGGCACCTTGGCGAAGAAGAAAAAAGTCAAAGCAAATCTGGTGAGCAGCAACCCCTTAACTGTAAAATAGAAAGTGGGAAGAGAAGGATTTCTGAGCAGCTTGTGAAACTAAGCTTCACTCTTGCCGTGTTCTGTGGAACGATTGTACTGGTATTTCAAATTTAACGTGAGTATCTTACATGAGCTTGGCTTTAATTGTGTTGCCTTCCAGAGAAGAAATTATCTTTTGTTATGAAATTCTCTGATTTTTTTGTGTGTGTGTGTAACTATGGATTCAAGCATATTATTTTAAGAGTGAAAGTGCATTTTTGAATCATCATCTTTCTCAAAACCTCTGGACTGCAGGCTACAGCTCATCCTTCCAACCTGCGTTCGTATACTCAGCCAATACATGGGCAGAAATGATGGAGCACAGGGAGAGGAACCTTTTCCATCATAGAATGAGCTGACCAGCAGTGTGTGCCTGTCTGAGGCAAGCAAACAGCAGGCAGGAGGAGCACTTTGGGATAACAAAGAATGGGCCTGTTTGTGCCTCCTTGGTCAACAGCCTTCATCCACTCCCTGCATCGGAAACAAAATGGATTCATTTCTCAGTAAAGGTATAGGGTTTTCCATATCCTCACCTTCCTCTGTAAGCGTGCAGCTAGCTAAATTATGTGAGGTTAAATTGCTGTTTTGAGGCAGCCACCAGACCATCTAGTTCTTTGAACTGAGGATCCAGTAACATACTACTTGTGCTAAACAGCACTATTATCTCTAGTACGTCCCTTTGATTTTGGTGAGTTTATTAAAACACGAATAGTTCATCTGAGACTACTGAAAAAATGCAAAAAAACCTTCCTTAGCCATTTAATCTGCGCCTTACGCGTTTTGCTTGAATGTTCTTGCTTTACTGATCTAAACAAAAAATGTTTGAGGTCTCGTAAAGAACACAGGCATCTCACTTTGCACTATATTGTTACTTCCTGTAAAACCGTAGAGTGAACTCAGCTAACATTCAGTCCCATTTGCTTCCTTGAAATGAGTCCATTTTGTACATGAAGAGGCTGCAGGCTAACCACTAAATACCACTGCCCTCAGCGTTATGAGTAAGCATTTGAGAAAACAAATTCTGTAAATAATTTGAAGAGTACCTTCATGTTTTGACCAAAATCTTCCTGGGAAGAAGCTTGAGATTAGTTATATCCCTTTGAAAATGTCGGTGTATCACGTGAAGGTTCAGTGGGGAAGCTCTCTTGTGTATTATATGCTAGTCAGAGGACTAATGCAGTGCAGTAGGTTTGGCTTCAGGTCTCTCAGGTTTGCAAAGAAGTTTGGGGCCTATTGTGATCACACAGCTGTAGAGATGAAGTCCGCTGTATTGAGTGTAATGAAAAATATAGCTATGTTAAAGCAGTGTACCAATTAGCAACCTTTTTATGGTATAACCTCATTTTTTCTTAATTTTTGCTTATTTTCAGAAAAGAACTGGTAGAACACTGAGTATTGCTGCATTCATCTGTTGTGCTAACCTTGAGAATACCAGTGCAGAGAAAAGGTAGGGTGAGCAGGGAAAATTAAGCCCATTATGTGAGAAAAGCCTACAAATTCTTGACTTAGTTAAAATGAAAGCCAGGAAGCTTGATTCAGTGACTTGGGGTTTGAAAGCTACAAAACATTTTACCTTTCTGTGTCCTGTTTCCCTTCAGATATAAAGCAGGTGGCATTTTTTAATTGATACTGAATCTACTGCTACTGAATCTAATAATTTACAAATAAATGTGATTTTTCATGGCCTCGGATTCTAATTAATCTTTTTTTTTAATGTCCATTAAAAAGGGGGAAAATGAACACATGTATGCAGAAGGAAAGAGAGTCAAGGACAGTTCCCTGGTCATCTACTGATTTATTCTGCCCCCAAGTAGGACCTTGAATCATCTCTATGACTGCTGAGGCAGCCAATTTCTAAACTCTTTTTTTGGCTTAGAAATCCATTATAGGGACAGAAGGAAAAGACAACTGTGGTGATAATTTTTAATCAAGATTCATAGGTGATTTCTTTTTTTTTGTGAATGGGATTTGCTTTTTGTCTGATAGGATCCTTTTAAAAAATATTTCTGCTAATTGTAACACTGTGGTAGTGTTGCTGGCTGCATGTTTCTCTTCCCTCTTGAGTTCATTAAATAATTTAGGTCCCCTTTTTGTTTAAATGTAATGATTTTTTTTTTTATTTTTTTTTGTTCTCAGAAGACCAATAAATCTCCTGAACCCTGTCGATGGTAAATAAGTCTGCCAAACAGACCTAGTGAGACTGTTTACATTTCTTGTAAACTAATTTATAAGCTAAATTCTTGGCCTGTTTCCATGTGCAAGATTTCGCACTTGCCATCAGATGCATGAACGTGTGTTGTGGGTACAGCTAAAAGGCCGGTAGTGTTGAATGAGATGCAAGACTTCCTGTTTTGAATTGAAATCCTACTGACAAACCCCAGAACACAGGAAGCACTAGAGCAGAAAATGTTGAGGATAAATCCTTATTGATCTGATTTATTTTTGCAAGTTGAGAATAGCTTGCATATTGTGCATTAGGATTTCCATCAACGTACTTGGAAGAGAGGTGGCAATGTGTGACATGATCCTTTTTCCTGTCTTGATAATGTATTACAGCTTTCTGAAGTTAGGTAAGCTGGTGTTCTGGCAAAAAATAGCAAACTCCTGGAATGATTCTAACCTGTATTTCCAGTATCTATATGTTACCAGTGAGACTTACTAACACCTCCCTACACCTCTTTTTCTGCAGGTCATGCCTGGTAGTGGCTACAGTGAGTTGCTGAGTACCAGTGCTTGCTCTGGCATTCTGCCACTTGGAGAGATCTCTAACTGGGAAGAATCTTTCTGTGATCACACCTGTTCTGGTTTCTGTAATGCTGAGGTTGAGCAGGTACAGGTTACTCTTTTGTTTTCCACAAATAGTTCTGCAAGTCATCTGGATAAAACTTTCTTGACGTGGTCCCTGACAGTAAGCTCAGAGCAAGAATGACTGTCATGTTAAACAGAAAAGTTGAAAATCTCAGAGAATCTATGCTCCAGGATATGTAGCTGTAAAAACTCTTTGGAAGGCTGAGTAAACTAAAACCAAAAAAACTCCACTCCTAGCAAAAATTCCTGCTGCTTCGATTCAAAGTCAATTACACCTTCTCAGAAAACATTGATTGTTATACTTTTCCCAGTAATACCAGCAGGGAAGGCTTGCAGGTTATGAATTCTAACAGATAGAATAAATAAAAGCTAAACAACTTTTTCTAAAACTCATTAGGATTGGCATATATGTGAAATAAATGTCAAATTCCATAGGAACAGTCATACCATATGGATTAATATCCAGGATATTAATCTATTCTGGATCTATACAAGAAAGAGAAGATATAAAATAAAAAATAGAATTATTTTTCATATAAATGAGCCATTTGTTTCTAAGCTGACAAAACCTGGAATGATTGTTCTCCAGACAGTCAAATGAAGATTTCAAATAAATATCCAAATAAAACTTGAGTTTAAAGAGCTTGATTCTTCTTCGATTCTCACAAGGTTATTTCAGAATTAAAAGCAGTTAGTAGAGTTTACTCATGTGCGTCTTAAGAAAGTTTAGGATCAAACTAAATGTTTTGCTAATAGTGAAAAATACAGTATTTGATGTCTTGATGATAATCAACTCTAGCAATATCGCACACTGCATATATATACTACCCTACTGGTATATAAATATTACTTTAATGTAAATAAGTACCTAAGTACACAGGTTATTACATAAAAGCTGATTGTATTCTAAACAATCCGTCAGGATTTCATTTTGTTAGGTCCTGTGCAAAGACAGACCAAAATCCCAATTCCTGCCTCAGCGGAGTTTACATCCTAAGAATATGAAGAACAACACAAGGTCAGTCAGACTTTTGGAGAAATACAAATTCACATGTTCCATTAGCTGAAATTTTTCATTAGTGTAAGATCAGTTGTATCACACACAAGTCTTGTAGCATGGAAGTGTTAACAACTTTATAAATCTTGCAAAGATTACTCCATCCTCTCTCAGTTTAAATGCACGCTAATGGTTTGCTTGATAAATCAGGAATTAGTTTTAGGATATCGTGGTTATAGACTGACTCACTCACTCATGTTTTCAATTTCCCATCCTGGCTCTTCTCTTTCTGTTCCTATTGACCTTCCAAATCCAGGCTGTTCAGATTCACAGGCCCAGATGAGACAGACTTGACATTGGAATACTTGCCTTCCCTGCGTTAGCTGTTTGCTCGGTTGGGTGTTGTAGCGTTACAACATAATGGTTTCAAGATTTTTTTTTTTTAATGTGAGCAGACAACACGATTTCTGTATATCTTCCCAAACTGTTTTGCATAAACAGACATGTTAAAAAAAAAACAAACCCAAAAAACAAAACCAAAAGTCCCATCTTGAAGCAAGCATGATAATAACAAGAAAAAAGAAAAGTATATGTGTGTCTCTGCTGTGGTCAGAGTTCTTGTGGTCTTATAAAAACTGAACATTCTAGTCCTGCAGCCTTCCATTCTCATGTGAAAGTAATGGGAGGGTTGTTTGGTGCATACTGCTTTAAAACAAATCTCTTATTTATAGATGAATAGAAACATTTCCATTTAGCTAGAGGAATTTTGTACTTCTTGTAAGAGCACAAATGCTTTTGTTCTTTCATTTGCAAATGCTTTAAAATTAATAGAAATGACAAATAAGTGGTGGTGTCCTTTTCACAAAAAATATAAATAATTCAGGTTCCTCTTTTGGAGCTACTTTTATGGGATCTTTTATCACTGAATTATCTACTGGAGTTTTGTTTTTTTTTAAAAAAAAAAGCCAGCAAAACCAACTGACCAAAATACTCAAAAGTGGTCACTGAATTCTTAAATGCCCATTCTACCTGTTGGCTATTCAAATATTTTAAGCATCCACAACTAGTTTAATAATTTGAGGTTTCTATAAAAATGAGACCTAGACTGATAGCTTATATCAGAGATTTCCCCTGCCTGTTAGGTCCAAGATCCGTGTCCTTTGCACAACCATGCAGTGTTGTTGTTATCTTTTTGTCAACATCCAACTTTGAAATAACATTTTCCTTTAGAGGGCCAGGGATAGACAGTTTGTTTGTTTCTGCCTGCTGGAATCCTGGCCTGCTTGCTGGCAGGGGACGCCCCTTGGGGAGGACATGGCAGAGTGCTCACAGCAGCAGCCTGAGGTCTGTGCAGGCCCCCAGACCCAGATCTGGCCTAGGCTTCATCCAGTACTGCTGGAAATGAGCAGGTTTTACAGATGTATACATGAGCCCTGCAAGACGTCTGGAGGAACATGCTGTAGGAATGCTCTCAGAATGGTTAACTTTCTGCTGTTACACATCTTTTCTCCTTATAAACCATCAAACCAGGTGTGAAATTGAAACAGTTCTGAATAAGGAGCCTTTTACACTTATTTTGTACAGCTATTGAGCACTGCAAGAGTAGGTCACAAACCAGGATTATAATTGCCAGTGAGTCTAGCAAAAGATTAATGCAGTTCATTCCTGCTGCTAGTGAAACTGAGGAGGATATGAATCAAGCAAAGCTACCAATTACTAGAAGAAAGTAATCTTTAAGTCTGCTTGAGCAGTGGCTGAGCAAGTTTCCCACAAGACAAGATAGAAAAGTGATTGATTTAACCCATTCATACTGTGCACTACGTCATCTGCTCAATCTCTGTGTTGTGCCACAAATCAAAGTCCTAGCTCATGTCCTGCAGAGTATTTCCAGAAGAAAAATCTAGTCGTAGGTAGTCATATGCTTAGAAGGACCCAGTCTTGGCAGTTTGTCTATGTATTTAAAGCTATAATGTCTCAGGTTCTCAGATGTCAAGCTCTGGAATTGATATATCAACTCTAGAGCAAGGCTGAAGTTGAGATGGTGACATACAGCTTTTCATTTTCTTTATGTGCTCTGCATTCTGAAACCACAAATCCAAGAGTCTAAGCTGAATCGTATGAATCTTGTTTGGTTTGTTCCTTATGAAACATTTTATTATATATATTTCCTTGGCACAGGGTCATTCTATTCCACTTGCCACTAAGGTACTGTGGCAATGTCTGTGCTTTGCAAGAAGACATAGTCCAGCCTCAGATGATAACTTGCTGATCTGTGGTCTGCTGTTTGCTGTCACTGAAATCCGTAACAAAATACCCCCACGACCCTTTTCCATAGCCCCAGGTTTGTAAAGGTCAAGTCTAGTGTATGTTCTTATAGTTACATCTTCTGTAGTTGAAATTCAGCATGACCTAAATCTTGCTGGTTTCAGATATAAACCCATATCCACAATCTAGCAGTCTTAAGGAAAAAAAAAACAAACCAAACCAAACCACAAAACCAACTCTGCTGCATGTACACGATTTTTAAAATTCTTCTTGACATATATAGAACTAAACACTGAGGCAGAAGCAAATCTTATCTTGAAGTAGTTAGGATGAAGTTAGTGCCACTACAGAATTTTTAATAGTGAAGTTTTCTATTGAGTAGCAGAGGTAAATTTCCCCTTTCCCTTACTACTTTGTATGTCTCAAGGGGATTGGACTTTGAATTTTTGTTTTACTAAAAAACTGTTTGGGAACTTAAGAGAACTACTGGTAGTTGAATTGTCGCATCCTTTGAGACTAGAACTTCAGTGATTGTAAGAACAAGGAATTTTCATTCAGATCACTGGGCTGCCCTGTCTGTCATAGTATCAAAGACTGGTTTGGGTTGAGAAGGGGGACCTTTAACGCCCGTCTAGTTCCAAATCCCCTGCTGTGGGCAGGGACACCCTCCACTTTGCCCAACGCCGCTCCCCCTTCTGGGGAGGGGGCATCTACAGCTTCTCTGGGCAGCCTGTTAAAAGGTACTGGAGCCCATGTGCAGTGGTACGGCCCAGGGCGATGCCGTGACTCGGATTCGAACCGAGGTTGCTGCGGCCACAACGCAGAGTACTAACCACTATACGATCACGGCGTGCTACCAGGGCTATCGGTATGGATTTGCTTTATGTAGACATTGATCTACACGTGCAAAGCACCTCACTGCTCCTTAGTCTCCATTGAGTTTTTGTAATTAAAGATTCCGAACAAATGTATCAGAGAGTTCTCTTCTGAAACATTTAACATCTTTGCAATCTCAACTAAAATTACTTTATTCAAGGAATCTCCCAGCAATATTGCAGAAAAAACCCCCACAAACTGTGTTTTAGCTAACAAAACACTGAAGAAAATGAAGAAGTAAACAAAAGTAGAGATCACTGTAGATCTATGTCATGAAGAAACACAGGAGAGAAAAAAGTTATTTTCTTTGCAGATCACTTACGGTATTTTTCCTGTTTAAACCTTTTCCGCTGAGAGAACCTTGAGCAGGGTAAGCATCACAGGATATCATCTATTGTTCTTAGCTCTTAAGTGTTGTTAAACTGAGGAAAAAATTGAATTGATAAGGACAAGCATCAGCTTGGGCTTGCCAAGTTGCTTTTTTCCGTACTGGCTATCAAAATGAATAGAAATGCCTGTACGCTGTAATTAAATGAAGCTTTATTTTCTTTTGTTTATGCCAAAGTTGTTGCTGAGGTGGATTCTAGAGTGAGGGTAATGAGCTGAGGCTGAAAAGTAGGAATTGTTTTCTGTAATTCACAGCTCTGAGGGGACTGCCGTCTCACTGTTGTACGTTACTATCGATGATGTTAATAAACGTCGGTCCAAGTACAGTTTTCTTTTTCAGTAAGTGCTTTTTTTCCTGTGCTAATTTCACTCATATAACTTAAACACACTTCCTACAAAAGAGGTACCAATATGCTTGGCCAACAAGACATACGTTTCTCATTAGAAGTGTTGGAATTTGAGATTCATATTAACATTAATTGGATCCAATTCCCATTGTCACAGAATCATCTGCACAATCCCAAGTGAGCCTGATGTCTCAGACAACAGAGTGCAGTTTTGGGCACTGAGGGTATCTTCACTCGCAGAGGTAGTATAGCCATATCAGCACAACATCGTATTTAGGTACGCAAGTACCCTGCCAAAACACTGTATCGGCATGGCCGGTGCCGCCTCTGGTTCTGTGCCATGCTGTGTTATTTGGTGTTTCCCTTAATTTTGTTCTTAACTGATGTTTCTTGTCTCATGATCTGAATACACCTGGTGCTAGAGCTCACCACAATTACTGCCCCACAGCCTGCCGCTTTACTCTTTCCTCAGGTAAAGTTATCACTTATTTCTTCAGGAGTTGTGTCTCAATTGAGTCTGAATCAGCTCAGTGCACTGGCAGTAAATAAGCCGTCTTAGTTGTCCTCATTACTCCTTACTTATTCTCGGTTTTTTCATCAACCTTCTCCCAACACCCTTCTGTTAGCCCTCTCATCTTTCTGCTATGTCTGCAGTGTACCTTATGTGAGATAGTCCTTTTCAGTTAGAGGTTCTGATGACAGAAATTTTGAGAGAGAGAGAGTGGAAGTACTTGGTTTTAATACATCTAATGATGTTGTATACTTCCCCAAATTCTGTCACTTCTCAGGAGAAACTGATTCTAAATGAAAACTCATGAACATTTGGGAGAACTGCTTCTGTATGTAGATCTCACATTCAGGAAATGACTGAGTTGCCAGTACATAGCAGTCTTGTGACTGGGTAACTATCTGGTACATGCTGGTGATTTAACTCAGTGAAGCCTTCAGAAGATTCCAAATAAAAATGATTGCTATAGCCATTAATTGCTTTGAGTAAGGTACATATTCCATAACCTTTGTGAAGAGTTCATAAGTGCCTCAAAGGGCAATGAGAATGCATTATTATTAGCTCAAGCTGGCAATCCTCAGGCCGACCACGTATGCAATTTCCAGCATTTTGCATGAAGCACAAGCACTTACTATTTTACATCTGCTAGTGTTGGTGTTAATAAAAGATGATGCTGCAAGAGGCAGTTAGGATTTGAGGTGGGGAGAATGGAAAACGTTTGCCTTCAAAAATCTGAAGTGGGTTTTGGAGCAGTTCTGAACACATGCCGTGAAAACACAGCTTAGTCTTCAAGGAGTAACATTTCCGCCTTCTCAATCATCTATACTTTCTACCTTTTTCTAGGACACATATCTGTTACTAGACACAGGCAAAATTTCCATTGATAGTAATGTAACAGGGCCAGAACAGTGTTTATTACTGCCACGTAAGCCAGTGGTTTAATGTAATTGCAAATAGGGCGTATATTGCTAGCGAAATTGGGTACAGGAGACCAGCTGTCTAGCTACGCTGGGATGATTTTCCTCTCATATTTTCTAAGTAATACTTTTACTTTATATCTGTCTTAGTTAGAAAAGAGTTGGGGTTAGTTTGGCTCCAGATTTGAATGTTAGGACTTACTCTTGATTCTGTATTTCCTCAGTTTTCCATGTGCTTCCTATCTTTATCCAAAGCCAGAAGTTCCAAAACAGAAAACCATAGGAAAAGCTGCTCTGGTAGTGTTTGTCTTGAGCAGAAACAAATGGCAAGAGAGATTTCCTGCAAAAGCGTTTTCTTGTGACGAATGTAGCCTAGACTCTAGACCAAACAGTTTGGCTACATCTGCCTATTGTTAGATAAGATTATATCAGTTATAGATTCTTACTTAAAACACATGTAAATGTCTTTTAGTTTACCATCTTTAGTTTTTTTCGATCCCATTCAGCTTTGGCAAATACATTTACGCTTTACTAGATTATTTATTTTTTGAAAAGGGGTGAATGGAGCTGTGATAAAGTTAGGAATTAAAAGGATTTGAAGAAAGCTTATTTGCGAAGAGCTGGTGTGACTGTTTGTGGTAACTTAACCACTACTTACAAGTATGTTAAGCACTTCAGAGTCCACATGGAAAGAAAAGTTCATGTCCAAAGCATTTAGGCTGGAATTCATCCCACTAAAGTTTAAACACTGAAACGATTTGCTCTCCATCTCTGTATCTGCCGTGCTGCCATTGATACTAGATGGAAGCTGGAGCAAACAGACTTCCCGCTTGCAGCATACATACCACGTGTGGCTTATACTGAGCTTGCAACTGCCGCTTTAAGCCGGTTATTAAATATCTCAGGACTGGAGAGATGAATCTGAGCTTTCTATGAGATGGACATTCAAAGTGAAGATAAAATGTTAAGAAAGAAGTGCATCTGGACAAGAATTACAACAGTGGGTACTGTTGGCACAGTGGGTTTGTGCGTGAGTGGTAGCTATAAACTGATATTGAATCAGCCTCGGAGGCACACAGATGAAGGGCTTGTCAGGGCTTGTAGCTAGCTGCAATTCCTCTCGAGCGAGACAGGGAAGGTTTCTCAATATGCCCATGTGCCACCATCTCACATCAGCATTAAGCCTCAGCCAGGGACTGCTCTGTTTGTAGCTGAGGCTTGGAGAGTTCTCTTGTTAGGATTTAAACGGAGGGAGGGAAGTGATCCCATGTTACTGTGAGTTAGAATAGTTTGGTGCCATCTCTGCTAGTGCCTGCAGGTCCAGCGGGTGCTCGTATCAGACACTGCACCTGGGAAAATGGGCGTGTAAACTCTTAACAGGAAAAATCTCTAATGTTAATGAGATGTGATGTCATAAAATACTGAAGGACTGTAGAACTGTTATGTAAGTAATACAACATATTTGTAAATTTTCAGAAGAGCCTTATTCAGCAGGATAAGACTGATAAACAAATACATAACTCAGTAGACCTGTAGTATGTTTCTGCACCTTAAAATTGGCCTTCTGAACTAAGTAAGAGGAAGGAATGGTAAAAGCACTACATCAAAACTAACTCCACTACATGCTGTAGATAAATGCCAGCACAAACACCCGTGTAGTTGTTCAGCAGCGATATACTTTTTCCTGTCACCTCTTTTCCTCTTTTTAGTTTTATGTGAGGTAGCTTGTCTGGTGTTCTACACACTTTGCTCATTTGATGACCCAGGTATGCAGCCTGAGTGTGCATATGAGCCTTATGCACTTTGCATAGTGTTACGAAGTAGTACCCTGGGGAGAATATTACAATTTACCTAAAGCAAGGCAAATCATCCCTACAGCTCACGGATAGTTTGTCTTCCTGTTTACTAGTCCAGCTCTCTGAGTTGGCCATCTAATCCGAAAGAAATCCCCTTCTTCCATTCTGATAGTGCAATGGTAGACTTCTGACCACAGGAACATTTATTAATTACAGACCCCAAAACTAGTTCTCTGACCTCTTTTGCTTTCTCTCTTGGCTCTGACTTTGCAGGATGACTCTTCAAGACCTTCTTTCCTGTTCCAAGAAAATCTGACTGATTATCAAAAGGTGAGCATGCCTCGAGTGAATGTTCTGGGTTCATCTTTAAGCTCTTTAGCCCAGCATTGCTTAAACTGCTGCACAGGGAGTAAAGGTAACCTTAAGCAGCCCTTCACTAAGTTATTTCTCATTCTGTGAGAGAGGGGTATAAAATTTTTGCGATCCATTCTTTCCTGATTCTTGTTTTATGTAATGCTTCCATGTAATATAAAACAATTACATGAAAAAGGGATTCTGTGAAGATTTTTGTTAAAGTCTATACTGTGATCTCCTCTGATCTTCCTTTTTGCCAGACACTTCTGTAAGACCCCACTATATGTACATATTCCTAGGTTCTCCACTGGGAATCAAGTATACACAGAGAAATAAGTTCCACTGTAAGCAGCTGAAATAATGGTGGGTTATTAATTGTGTTATTATCTGTGTTTATATCTCTTGCCCATTAATCTTTTTGTCTCTACAACAGTACTCTAAATTCTTCTGCTTATCCTCTTCAGCATTCCTGTCAAGCTCCATAGCAGTTCTCTTGCCAGTCTGCATCTACGTGAGTGCTGACAAGCCAATGATAACGTGCATACGGATCGCTCCATTTGCTGCTACAGTTAAGTAGTTTCTGCTTTTCTATTCATAAGGGATCTAACTTGACTTCTGTTCTCCACATGACTACCAACTTGCCTCGATATCTTTACAAGTCAGATCACAGATGTGAAATCAATGCTGCCATTCACTGAATTGTATAATTGTTGCTTTTTCATAGTGAAGAGGTCTTGATAAGATGTAGTGCAACAAAAAGTAAACCCAATGCATTCAATGTGGTCATATAGCCAACTGGATTTACATGAGACAGTTAACTGAAGTTAAATTAGGTCTTTTCTACTGAATTAGAAATTACGAATAAATTTCCCTGCTTATTCATGGTTTGCATCTTTTTTCCATTTTGAGCGGGGAACACAAATGGCAAATGTGAAACAGGAAAGGAGCACCATCTAGCGTTTAAAGAATAATACTGGAGAATGAAAAGTATATGAAACATTGCCCGTCAGTTAAAGCATATAGACCTTGTTTGCATATAAGAAAATAATTTCTTCAGGAAATGTAATAATACGATGTTCTCCACGGACACTGTGGTGACTGAGAGGCAGGGGAACGTAGAAGAACATGTCAGGCTGCATCAGAAACAGTAATTTGGAGAAATTTTTTGCCTGTTTGTCTCCATTGGTAAGAAAAAGCTTTGGAAAGGTTTTGGTTCCTGACCTCCAAAGAATTTAAATAACAGTAGGCCAAAACCATTCACTCTTCGAAATAACACAGCGCAATACTGTATGCAAGTACTATACCTGATCAGGCTCTAGCAGAGTGATAATATTTATCTTGGCAGTGACAGTAACGGGTAACATTCTGCAAGAACCTGCAAAATATTTGTTAAAATGGAATGAAAGTAACCGTTTGGCCTGTACCTCAGCATGCGCATTTGGACTGACACTGTGTGCGAGAAGGTTTGATGGGGACCGGTGTCTTCAGTTCCATTGTTCTGAAAAACAACGACCAGCAGATGTTTAGTGTGAGCTCTGAAAAATTCTGGGTGTCATCTGTAACTGAATCCCTGTATCTCAGAAGATATCAGACAAGAAACAAAGTAATTTTTGCTTTCTGGTTTGTGAAAGGAAGCAGTGTACGCTCTCAGCCACTGTAAGGTTGGAGCTATGATCATGCTTTAACCGATAGCATGGTACAGGTGTGCCGCTTGGCATTTACTGGTGTTCCCTGCACTTCTGTAAACATGACAGCATGAGCCTGGCATATACACCCACTGTACTCTCTCTGCCTCCGTGTCTAATGATAGGCTCTCTCTTTTTCTTGCATATTTACTTTTTTTTTTTTTAGAATAAAATGCAAACTTATTCAAGAACTGTGAATGCTTATAGTCAATATATACATAAAAGCATTACAATTGTAATGAGTTAAACCAGTCTCTCATTTTTCAGAGTAAATACAGTTTGAATTTAATTTTTAGGAGAGAACAACATGCCAGAAAAAAAGGGAATTTCAAATATTTTCATGTTTCACAAGCTTTGTGGTTCTTTTGGCAATATAACCACTGCTTCATTATATGTAAAATCCACTTGACTATTGCACCCTGGTTAGGAGTTACATGCACAGCAAAAGCTTCATTGGCCCTCACCTTTGGGCAGGAGGGAGGTCTCATTTTGTGAGATGCTATTTGTTTTTTAGACATTTGTTAGCAACAGAATGTCACATGTATCATTTGTGCATTCTGGACAGGAAAAGATAAAAGGAAGAAGCAGGTAAAAGGAAAAGCATTGTTTTCATTTATATTCACCACAGCAACTTAGAAATAAG
>VWZZ01004655.1:183640-203774 GCA_013399095.1 Psophia crepitans | reverse complement strand
TACCGGCATCATCACAAACAGTTCGGTAAATAAGCCTAACCATACATCTATGTATGTAGTACTACCCTCGTGCTTATATGCCCTTATAACTCAGATCTGTTTAATGCCTTGGTTTTATCTAAAAGAATTTCTCAAGATCAGTGATTCATTCTAGGTGTATTTCTGATTTTCCAAGTCTCTGTAAACTTCCAGATTCATATTGAACACTCAAGTTCTCAGGAATTCCAGAAAACCAATTCTCATTTCTGTCTTTGTTTTCTGAATTGGCGTCAGACAACTATTTTAAAAAATATTAAAAAAATACCAGTTTCATCATTAAGAGTTGCAAATGCTTCTAGGGTTGGCCTTACCGTCCCACAGTGTTAAACTGTTAAGTAAATGTGGAAACAGTGAGGGTGATAGTTCAGATTAGGGAGACTTGCAAGTGAGCAGTCTGTTGTCCTTGCTTTCTTAGTGTTATTGTTCATCTGGAGTATCTTTTCTCATGTGTGGTTTTGGGGGTTTTTGTTTGGTTTTTGTTTTGGATTTTTGGTTGGTTGGTTTTTGCTGGGGGTTTTGTTGGTTTTTGGTTATGTGGTTTGGGTTTTTATTGTTTGGTTGTTGTGTTTTTTTAGTTTAGCTTTCAGAGCAGGTCTGGTAGTAGCTAGGGTAATTCCTTTAAATTTCACTTTGACTTCCATGTAACTGCCTTTGCTTCTTGAATGTCAGAGTAAGATCTCATTCCTGCAAGGAGTCAAGTTAGTGTAACTTGCTTTAAAAATCAGCTTCTCTTCTGTGTGTGTGCCCATGGTGTCCCAAGCAAAACACGTAAATCTTTCATGCAATCTTTCTTTTCTTAAAATTCTTAGGAACTTGTGCGACTTCTGCAGCAAACAGTCCGATCTTCCCAATATGATAAATATTTTACAAGGCGTCTTTGTGAGGGCGTTCCGCAAGACAAATTAGAGCTGTTGCACCAAAAAGATGACCAGATCTTGGGTCTCAACAACCAGCTTGAAAAGTTAAATCTGGAGAAAGATAGTCTTCAGCAGGAAGTAAAGAATCTGAAATGTAAAGTTGGAGAACTCAATGAGCAGCTGGGTATGTTGATGGAGACTATTCAAGCTAAAGATGAAGTGATCATGAAACTCTCTCACCAACTCAGCGAATGTGAAGACAGTACCTCCTCTCAAAGTGGAGCAGTAAATTCTCCTGTGGCCACCTGTACTAACAAGGAACTACAGGAACTGGACAGACTAAAAGTAAGAGCAATATCTCTGTCTTGGTGGACAGGGGAATTTCTGCTCCCTATAAAAATTACTTTCTGGTCTGCTATACTATTTGAGGAGATCACTACAGCAGTTCTCCAAGATACTGATCAACTGAGGCTTTCTCTGCTTGGAGCCTACACTATGAACTGCTAGGTGGTGATCTAAACAGGATTTTTATACTTTGAGCTGGTCCTTAGTACAGTGTCCCATACTTAGAGTAATTTAATCATTGGTGTAGAGGAAGAATGGTGTGAGAAGTTATCAGAGGAACCGGAAAAGGTAAGGGTAAGAAGAAAATAAGCATGGAAGAAAACAGAAACCTTGCTTTGTTTTTCTTTTTAAAGAAATATCAAAAGTGAGGGAACCAGAGAGCCTGTGGAATGGCAAAGGGGAGCTCCAATGAGAAAAATTGAGGAATGTAAGAACGTGTTATGCTAATGCTGCTCCAAATGTCAACAGTGCAGGGCCTTTTTTTTTTCCTTCCTCTAACCTACCTCAATGAATGCATCACAAGTTCTTAAAGGAGTTGCTGAAGTTACCCACTTCGCTCTAAACATGCTTTCTTGCCTTTGGGTAAATGTTGTATTCCAATTTAACATTCCAAGTGATTTGGAATACAAGTAGGTCATTTACAATACGTATTAAAAAAATAAAGTTTTCTTTCCTATATGGGAGCCAGAGAACTTTTAGGAAATAAAATGGACACTGAAAATAAATGGTCTTGGCAGAAAGTGGATCAAAGCTTGTAGTTACTGTGGAGTGTGAGAGTATTGTAATTGTTGGAAGGGCACCAGCTTTCCCTCCTCCCGCAACCTCAGGTTTCAGAGGTAATGTTCGTAGCCTGGAGCGGAGGATAGGGCAAGGAAGTTTATTGCTGAGGATTTATATGTTTGTATGGAGGCAGACAGCAAAGTTGTACTTCAAATGAGGGCTGTAACCAAAACCCAAGGGGCATTTGCCCCCACTTCTTGTATTGCATGGAATGGCTGATGGGCCACCATGATGTCTCTGGTGTGTTCAGCATGCAGGGCTCTCTCTTCTCCACCCTGCTGGTGCAGGGCTGGGTCTGCCTCAGGCAGCCAGCAGCAACCAGCTGCCTTGTGCTGGGAGCATAGCACTGGAGGGGATGCGAGTGAGGCACAGCACCACCCTGTACACCTCTGTGCTCGTTTGGCAAGTGCGTTTTACTTACATGAAGACCAAAAATAGTACTTGAATTTATCCTGGTAATTTTAATAAGTCATATTAGTAGCTGCTTGTTCGGTATTCTAACATAGACTTTTTCTGGAAGGCATTTGCTGTTTGAGATTGTTATTAAAAATCCAGTTTGGGTTGTTGTGTTTTTTTTTTTTTTATCAACAGGACAATCTTCAGGGTTATAAGACCCAGAATAAATTTTTAAATAAGGAGATTTTGGAACTTTCTGCTCTACGAAGAAATGCAGAAGCAAGAGAGAGAGAATGGCAGGCAAAGGTCAGACTAATGCATTCTCATTTTGGCAATGCCTAAAGCAGTTTTCAAAAATTCAGTTGTAAATCGTATTCAGGGAACGTAACTTTGGAACAGAAATGGAAGGACTTAAATATATTAAATGTACTATTTAAAGAAAAAATTAAATCCCCACTAACCCAGTCCTTACTGACTAATCTTTTTGAATGGATTCTTGAGAGAAGTAATTGACTTAAAAATGGTGTTACCCCATGGAATGTTTTCATAACTTAGGAACACAGGCTTGTATATTTCTGAAAACATTGTTTCCTCAGAATTAAGGCTGTATTAGTTTTCTTGATGTATATGAAAGACAGGATGTGTAAGGATTTGGTATGTGACTGAGTAGGGCTTTCTCCTGAGCAGGAAGGGTGGCAACGGTATGGTGAGTATAACTTCAGAAGTGAATTTCTGCGTAGATGAATGGGAGTGTAGAGAAGTTGCAGGTGAATAATGAAGACTTGCAGTGCCTGGGGCTAGGAAAATAAGCACACATCTGTAATTAAGGCAAGATACCTATAGCTATGGTTTGGTAGGGTTTGCTTTTTTCTTTTGGAAACAGTGCATGCAGCAGCCAGGTCTAAACGTTGTATCTTGGGCATAGGGGTGTGTGTTGACAATTCCTACATACTACCGAACTCCTATCTTGAAAATTCCACTTCTTTTTGTCAAACGTGCGTAGACTAGAACTGTTGTTATTTGTGCTAAATGGTTGAATTGTCCTTCATACAAAGTAATGACAATTAAAGCTTGCTCAGGTCTTCTGCATGTAGAAATACATGTGGTAGAAAGTCTGGTCTGCTGTTCTGCCTCAAAAGACTCTGTAAAAAGCCACAAGTATCTGAGGCTTTCTTTCCCAAGTACTTTATGTACAGAATTTGAGTAGTGTAATAAAATGCGTATATAACTTACACACACACACAGAGGTTGCTTTGTATTTTCTAGTGCTACAAAAACAGAAGAGTGAGGCTGACTTAGAGGTTTTTAAGCAACATAAGCTAATAGAATAATATTGAACCAGATTTTAAAAGAAGTGTAGTACTAAGTAAGTTTCTGAAGACTTATATAATATTGTTTTCTGCAGTATACTAGCTTGGAAGCCAAACTTTGTCAGATAGAAAGTAAATATTTGATCTTGCTTCAAGAAGTGAAAACTCCTGTTTGTTCTGAGGAGCAGAGCCCTGCTCGTGAGGTCATCACACAGTTACTGGAAGATGCCTTGAAAGCAGAAACTGGTGAACAACCAGAACAAGCGTTTTTCAAACCACACCTGGTCAGGTAATTTGGTCCTATTAAAATAAATGTGTGGTGTCTTGGCCAGTGGGCCTGGTTCTAACACTAGAAAACAGACAGTGGGAATGTATTTGCAGGATTTGGGCTTTTCAATGTATTTCCTTCTATGAATAACAGTATTGTCACGAAATACTTTGGGCTGTATAAATGCATTTATCATTTGAGATATGGTATAAAACTTAGATCAAATGTTGCCATAGAGCTGCTCAAGGTGAGCTACTGAAGAGATGGGTTCAGCTGAACTTGTCTGTGTTCTGAAATTGCTTAATCTGTGTAGTAATATATATTGGCATATAGGCAGAAAGTTGTATGTGGGATATAAAAAAATAATAAAAAAAGGATATACTTTAGAAAAATGTTTAAATAATAGTTGTTAAAACCTGAAAGCTATGGGGAGTGGCTTGAGGGATATTTGATGTAACTTTAGGATGGGAACTTGAGAGTTTCAGGGCTACTGAAAGCATTTTTAAAAGCCTTTTTTCTTTTTTCCCTTCCATTTCAGTGAATATGATATATATGGTTTCCAGACAGTCCCAGAGGATGATGATGAGGAGAAACTGGTAGCAAAATCACGAGCTTTGGACCTGAGATCGCTTTCTCTCAGTGAAAATCGAGAGATCTCCACAGGAGTAAAATGGGAGAACTATTTTGCAAGCACCATGAATAGAGAGATGATACGCTGTGTTGAACTCAAGAATCTTATTCGTTCTGGAATTCCCCATGAACATCGTTCCAAGATGTGGAAATGGTGTGTCAATCTCCATGTTAAAAAATTCAAGGACAGCACTGTTCCTGGGTACTTCCAAACCTTGCTTCAAAATGCGCTGGAGAAACAGAATCCTGCATCTAAACAAATTGAGTTGGATCTCTTGAGAACTTTGCCAAACAACAAACATTATTCCTCCCCAACATCCGAAGGCATCCAGAAGCTGCGAAATGTGCTGCTGGCATTTTCGTGGAGAAATCCTGATATAGGATATTGCCAAGGGCTCAACAGGTAAGGTTTTGCAAGTCTTAAGTTAGAACTATGTAGTGAAACACTTAATGAGCCTTTCAAATCACATGTGTACCAACATGCTTTTGGATAGCAATTTGCCTTATGGGCTGTATGTTCATAACAATGTTATAATAAACAAAAAGCTATCACACTTTTTTACAACAATAAAAAACTTGGATCATCAAACTTGTAAAATCAGCTTGGCAAAAGAGCTGGAATTAACTCACATAAATGGGCTGCTTAAATGGAGCTTTACATTGTCTTCGTGGCAATGTAGGCGATCTTTTTGCTGTTGTGTGCAACAATTTTTCAGTTTTTTTCTTTTTTTTTTAAACAAGTAGAAATAGGTGCTTGAAAATGGTTTTTTGGGTTTCTTTTCTTGTGTTTTCTTTTTTTTGGTACTGCTAAGGCCATGAATTTCAGCATTTCCATTAGGATGTCTTCAATCAAAATTGCAGTAATGAAATTTGAAAATTATTTTCATCTCACAAGGCTAAGAAAAAATTTCAGTCATCGCAGTTGGTGTTTGCCAAAATAGTTTTGGTACTTTGAGATCTGTAGTAAAGGAAGGTGTTCTTTGAAGCAGGTGTAGTAGTCAAACACCTCGCCTCGTCTCCATGATACAATAGTATAGATGTCAACTTGTGCACTCATTTATGTTGTGAGGATAGGCTAAAAGGAGTTTGAACTAGAGCAGCTGTATCATTTCAAACTGCTCTGAAGAGGTAATGATGTGATCTACGTTGTGTAAGTAAATCATAAGTTTTTAGTATTGTCACAAGACATGTCTGAGAAGCACAGCTGTTGCAGTCTTGGAGCAACATGTCCATGGTGACTGGGAAGTGTTAGAAATGCTTTTGCTAAACTTGAACTTCCCGTGCAGCAGTATTTTCTCCTGGGACACTTAGTGGAAATAATTCTGCGTTTGGGTTTGCCTGCAGAAGTTAGAAGCAAATTAGATACTTATTTCATGCTTCAGTCCTCCTAATCTTTTAAGGCGTGATCATGTTATTAAGCTGTGTAACATCAGAAGCAGTTCATGTTGCTACAGCTCCGATCGCATACAGAAATACAACAGGTTTACTTGGACAAATGTATTGGAGGTAACCTTTCATATTCAAACTACTATCAGAAACATGAAGTTATTCTCGGGTTGTTTTTTTCTTTCATAATAGTAATTGGAAACAGGAGAACCAGCAATGCTGCTGCTATTTTTATTTTTTTTAACTTTTAAGAAATTCTTAGAATAAGTTGGTTTTGAAAAGTTTTAGGGCTTTTTCATTTCCTTAAAAGGCAATGGTAGGTAAAGACAAAAGCGTTACTTAGCTTAATGGACATAAAGTAAACTTGCTAGAAAAGATTTTTCTAAACTTACAGCAATTTTATATGAAATGCAAGAACGACCTGTTCTTTCTACCCTTTGATAAGGAAAGACAAAAGTCTGGGAATCCAAGTAGTGTACGTAAGACTTGGAAGCTTCTAATTATTTTGCCTTGGTTGCTGGAAAATTGGCTTCTAGAAAATCACTTTGTTTTTGCCTTATCTTATTTTCAATTTCTTATTTAACTGAATAAACATGCTTGGCATGGCTGAGAAGGCACCTTGGTGCCCCATCTTAAACTTCACCAAAGTTTTGCTGTTTAGTGGTCTCCTTTTAATACATGCTGAGCAGAAACAATGGCTGTATTGTAATTGTTCTTAATACATTTTGTGATACTATAGTAATATTTTTCTCCAAATAAACCCTGTTTTCAGATTGGTAGCGATTGCACTTCTGTACTTGGAGCAGGAAGATGCTTTTTGGTGTCTAGTAACAATAGTGGAAGTTTTCATGCCTCGTGATTATTATACTAAGACACTGCTAGGATCTCAGGTATGTGCTCTGCCAGAATAGAGCGTAGTTCTGTGAACTGCAGCCAGTCAAAAACTTTGCTCTAAATCTGTCCAATAGGCCTTTCTTGGGGGATGTCTTGACTTGACAAAGGTGAGTCCCAGGCACCAGGGCCCTTCTTGGGATGAGGACTCAGAGTAAAGCAACACTGAAGTAACTGTTCAGTGACCTGTGCGGAGCAGCAGTCCTTAATCCGGTTTCTGATCGTTATCTTCACAACACTGAACTGATTTATCACTTCTTTCCTCTAAGTTGGGGGAGGAGGGGGAATGTGTGCATGTGGGGTGCTCTGGGCTCTCTGAGGGAGTGAGGGTGAGAATGTATTTTGCAGTACTGTGGGCAGTACACGCTGTAGCACTACTCTACTTGCAGGCAATGCTCTGGTATGTGCTGCTTCGTCACTCCAAGTCTTTCCCCAGCTTGTTCTCTGCTCCAGTGCTCCTGCTCCAGTGCAGTGCTAGTGACCCATAGTAGAAACACAACATCTGTCCGTGTGGATGGGGCATGGATTGAGAAGCAGAAGTTTGTCAGCAAGGGTGGTGTGTGTTGGCGTGGCCATGTATGTTTTGGGTGGATCTAGCTTAGAACTGTTAATTAGATATTCTTAGGCTTCCGGGCTAGATCTTGAAAAACTCAGATTGGTAACAGCCCTATTTTGAACCATATATATGTGTGGGAAAATGTAGGAGCAATAATGTCATATTTGTCATCTCTTTAGGTCGATCAGCGAGTATTCAAGGATTTAATGAGTGAGAAGCTTCCACGACTGCACGCTCATTTTGAACAGTACAAAGTTGACTATACTCTTATAACTTTCAACTGGTTTCTCGTGGTATTTGTGGACAGTGTGGTTAGCGACATCCTTTTTAAAATATGGGACTCCTTCCTATATGAGGGACCAAAGGTGAACTGAATGAGCTAAGTTGTTTTTTTTATTGTTTCATGATAAGAAAATACTGTGTGCTGTTATGTTGAGTGCAGGGTGGAGGGAGGTCAATTCACGAGAATCCTGTCAGTTAAAATTGCTGGCAGGAAAACAGGAGGAAATGTGCGTATATAACCTGTCAGAACATTTCCCATTTTATCAGTGTTCTGCACGTTAAAAGCTTGATTTATGTGAAGACTAAATGCCAAGTAATTTCCTTTCACCACCCACCTTTTTTTTACATGTGAAAAATAAAGCTGTAGACAGCACTGTTTACTGCTATGTGCAGCTGTCAATCAATTTTAAGTAATTATATCAAAATAAGAACTACTGTTATAAAGAATAAAGCTTAAGTGAAGGAGGCAGAAGTTAGAAGTATCAGAAAGATGTAAATATTAGCTCTAACCAAGTACTAACGTTTAGCTTGTCTCTGTACTAATTGTTTTAATTCTACAGATACCTAAAGTACAATTGACAAGCAGTGACTATCTGAGCTGCTGTCTCATAAATTAAGGGTGGAGGGGGAAAGAATTTCCATGTGTTTCATACTTGTTGAATTGCAACGAAATAAAATCACTGCAGGGAAAATAAAATTGGATTCAAACACAATAATAACACTAAAGCAGATGTAGGCAGTTGGAGAGAACATGAGAGTTGTAAGTAGACAAGAACTGTGTGTTTGCCAGACTTCTTGTTGGCCTCAGCTGGGCATTGTAACACACGGTGGTATTTTGCTTGTGTATTCGTTCGGTTTTAAGCATCGCAGTATTTTGTGAAGGTAGCCAGGTACAGACTGACAAAGTCCAGAACTTAGTGAAGCCTTTTCAGAATGGAGGGAGATAACGCTGCATCCAGCTGGTGCCAAAGTTGGCTGACAAACTGGTATCAGAAATTCCTTCAGCATCAGGCCCCCCAATGTGATGGAAGAATTCAAGGCACTGGAGAAGAACTTGTATAAAAGGCAAAACTTAATTTTTAGTTCTGAAGTAACTTAATAAATGCATTCAACAGGCACGGCAGTCTTTGTTCTGCCTGAAGTAAGAACTCAAAATGTGAAAGAATTTATATGCCATAAACACAATATTGTATTCTGGATTAAACTGCAGAACACGTTGTCTTGGTTACAGGCCACAACTTGGAACAGAAGTTACCAAAGCTTTTGGCAGCTTTTGGAAATGGGGGGCCGGGGCAGGGAGTGGCAGGGAAGGGAGATGGGAGGAGGTGTGTGATTAGAGAGCTCAACTACAGCCTGTAGGAAGAGTGACACTTTTCCTTTGAGTAGGTGATAATGAGAATCAGTGCATTCTGTTCTTACGAAGAACCAAACGTTGTATGTATATTTATCAGGTAATATTCCGATTTGCCCTGGCGCTTTTTAAATACAAAGAAGAGGAAATCTTAAAACTGCAGGATTCAATGTCCATTTTCAAGTACCTTCGATATTTCACACGCACTATACTTGATGCTAGGTGGGTAACTCAAGCTTGTGTGTAATGGGCGGATGTGTGGTGTGGAGCATGGAGGCAGTCTGTTGTGCTTTTTTGTTTTGATCTAGATCTTAATTTAGATATAAAGGAACTGGAGATGAAATGAACTACAAATTTTTCCATGTGTAGTTTTATCTAGTGGAGACAAAAGCACAAGTGCTAAATGTGTAACTGTGAATTTTTAGGTATGATAGAGATTACTTTGCCAGATTGGTCTTGTTTAGCAATTGTATCGTGGTAGCAACACTTAAATTTCAACCACAGGTGAAGTCTTCCGGTGCGTTGCGGATACACCTTATATTGTAAAATGTTTTACAATAAATAAGAACACATCCTGGCTCAAGTATCAAAAATGTGAGCTGTGACTCACTAAGTTTAGATTTCTTATGCATCACTAATGCATAAGCTAATGAGATGTATCTCTAGTTGATTTTAAGGTACAATTTGAGGCAGAGAATAAATACAAATTAGATACTCTTCTGTTCTGCTAGTCCTTGCTTAGGAATTACAGTTTGTAAATTAGGGTCTAATGTCTTTAGGTTCCTAGTTTCAAGACTGCAGAGCAGCAGATTAATCTGAAAAAGAACGGTTGTTTTGGAATTGGCTTAATGTCTGAAAATGTTTTGCACAGGTACTGAAACTCACGGACTTTGAATTTAATACACAATCATATACTGAAATCTGAGGTGTTTGTTTTCACAGTAATAAATTCCATATGAATTTAGGCCTATACGTTGGCTCCTACTGCAAGAGCTATTTATTATTTTTACTTCTCGGGTTTCTGTATTTGACTGGAGAGAAGTTAAAACTGAATAATCTCTTTCTGTGCTTAAAAAGGCTTGCTGGGATTGTTCTGCAACTGATTTAAATGGTAAAAGACTTGATAACAGATGTTGCTTGCACTGCTGAAACCTCTCCAAAAACACTTGAGGGGGAGTTGCGTGGTGCTTTGTATTTTAGCATTCCCCGCTTTGATTGAAAAATGCTGGACAGTTGTTGTGCTCAGCTGTTTGTGACCAGAATAAATGCTGACTGTGATTCCAAATCTGGAAGTGACACAGAAGTATGTACTTGATTTTGGGTAGAGGGTGCTCATATTTTTAACAGAATACAATAAATAAGAGTCTTGTGGATAATTTATAATTATAGGCTATTTGATAGCTTATAATAAAATATGTAATGTGTAGTACCACTGCAGTATTGCCAGAGACTAAAGCTTGTAAAAAAAGGGGGGTTGAGGAGGGGGGAAGAAGGAAAAAAAATTACATCTTTTTGCTCTTACCTGATTTGAACAAAATTTGATATTTTATCAGAGCCGAGGATTTGACTTTTCTGTCATTTTCCAATTATGTAATGGAAATGCTATCTTGACTTTCCTGTCTGTAAACTTTCTGGTGCTGAAATAACCTATTTTAAAGATCTCTAATATTGCTGGAAGAGATCTCATTTGGGTGTTAACAAAATGAGCTAACTGGGTATTTTTGGCAGTTGAGGTGAGGACAGAATTCAGTGCGTCAAAGACATTGACAATATATATCTTGTGCTGCTCTGTAAATCTCTTGTTTGCTCAGGATTTTAAAACTCGGGAGTTGGAAGTGGTGGCGTAGTGCCACCTAGGGGATGTGAATTTGCCTCTAGAACTGATAAGATTCAAACCCCCTGGGTGTTTCTTCTACCGTTTCCGTAGAAGTTTTACAGCATCAAAATTTAAACCGGACAAAAGCATGTAGAATGGTGTCTTTCCTGATACGGACAAAAAGTAACCTTGTAGAGGAAAAACTTAGATTATTTTTATAGAATTGACGGACATCCTGAGTGAGTTAGAAAATTATTTTGCACCAAATTTCTAAGTTGAAGCTCTCCAGTGGAGCAAAGGCTCAACAGAGTTACAGGATGTCATAGGCTTTTCTACAGATGAAAGTTGCATTCTATAGCATGTTATACACAGGTAGAGAAGCTGGAATCAGTTTTGTTTATAAACAGCAAGAAACAGTTCACTCACAACTACAAACCTAGAGAGAGCTTAGCCTTAAGTAAATTGTCCAAATAAATTTTTCTTGGTATTTGGGTTAATCTGATAATTAAACTAGTGTAAGTTAAATTCCAGTTCCCCTTTTTCCTTTAGTATGAGATATAGATCAATGGTAACTATGTAGTTAATTCTCTTTGGGCTGACTAGGCAGATCAGTTAGTAGTTTTGCTGTGGCTGAATGATAGTGTGAGGTAGCATGACTCTGGAAGGGTGATGGATGCTCCTGTGGTGCTTTGCTGTGTGATCTGATGAGCTTGAGCTGACCCCAGGTTGGAGATCTCTGTGCTCTGGCCAGCAGAATCCCAGAGCTTCCTCACTCTATCATAAAGTTGGGCTTATACGTGTTTTTTGTGTTATCCTTGTCCGTATTTGTGTTATCCCAGGCTTTATCTGGTCTCTTGCACCACTTCATTATCTTGCATAGCTGGAGAGTTGACTGTCCTGGGATTGGTCGAGCTGCAGTGCGTTGTGTGGAGGAAGTTGTCGGGTAACTGGATGTACCAAGCATTCAGTCTAGCTAATGGAGCTCTGGTTAGCCAAGCTCGTGTCTTGTGTTTGGTGTTGTGAAGGCTGTGATAGTGTTAGAGTATGCAGGTGGCTTTGGAAACTGTTGAGCATTTGATAACACTTGATCACTTGAAATAACTGAGTGCTTTATAGACCTTTCTGGCAATACTGCTAAGATCTGAGACCTGTCAGCTGTGTGAAGGAGACCAGAGATACCAGTCATATACTAAATATTGATGTGGATGATGTTCAAAACGGATTTCAAAAAACACCAAATATGAATGTTTGTCTTCTAACATTGTGTAATCTTACAGGAAACTGACTGGTATAGCTTTTGGAGACCTGAATCCTTTTCCATTACGTCAGATCAGGAACCGGAGGACCTATCACCTGGAGAAAGTTCGTCTTGAACTTACCGAACTAGAAGCCATTCGTGAGGATTTTCTGCGTGAACGAGACACATGTGTAGAAAAAAGAGACCTTATTAGTGATGATGAGGAGGATAGCTGAAACTATTCAAAGTAAACTGTTGTTTGGGATTGTGACCAAAGTGAGTTAACCTCCAAAACACTTTATTAATCCTGTCAAACAGAATGTAAACTAATTGCTTTTGGAAATGTGCAGGACAGATTTCCAAATCCCAGCACTTTCAGAAATATTGCGTTGTATGGAGGCCAAACACTTCTGTTTACATTTATGTTCATGGAATTGTATGTAGAGCACTTAATTTCTGTCTCAGTTTAGTCAGTCGGCTGAATTGCCAGTTGTTTTCCTGCAGTGCATCGTTAGTGCCTGTATGTGAAACAGTAGTAAGAAAAGGCCACCCTCTGTTTGCTACATTCATTGCCATTCTGTGTGTTTTTGGGGTTGTTTTTGTGATGTAATTACGGTTTTTTGTAGTGCAGGTTGAATGTGGGAAAGCATTGTGGTTGTGGTTTCAGGTTGGTTCAATACATGGCTTTTGTCATGTTGTCCTTGAATAAACCAGCCATTCTTGAGGTAACAAAGTGTGGAAGGAAGCACCGGAAGAACTTTAATGTTTCTTTGTCTTTTCCTGAAGTGACATGAAATAGGTCATCAAACAGAACGCTTGACTACATGTACTTAAAGCAAAGGCAAAATCAGTGCTTGTTTGTCACTGAGTGTTCAGTGAATGCTGAAACGGTGGTGTCAAGCATCGTTTATGCTTTTCTGGGCAGCTGTGTTGGTAAAGATACTCATGAATGCCAAGGGGTTTATAGATCAAATTCTGTTTAGTCAATTCTATTTTGATTCACATTTTTGATTGCAATGTCTCAAACAAGCCAGAACCAAAGCGCAGCTATTATGGAAGAAGAATGGAGCTTGTCACACAAGTACCGCGTTTTAGTAGCTAGTCACTTGTGTATCTGTTGAAGACTGCTTTTTTTGTTGTTGTCTTATTTTAGTGCTCCTTTCTATTTAGGGCTTGCAGTAAGATGAAATCTTGATCTTTAAGAAGAAACATAGCATTCTTTTTGCATGAATGTATAACTACTGTATGATAGCAGTAGCAGTAGGGTTCCTGAAACAAATGCGTATCAGTGAAAGGAGCCTAAAGGTCACAGCGTGCACACAGACATTCAAGATACTTTTCCAGGAGAAAAATGTAATGATTTTTTACTGTGTTCAGTTTTGCTGTGAGCGTTGCATGCACACTTTACAAGACAGCTGTAGGGAAACATGTGGGGTGTTTAGCTGTAGTGTTTTCCACTACAGAAGTGTGGCTGGGGGCTGTTCTTTCTCAGTTGATGACTAGCAATACTCTTAAACAGCTCTGAGGATGAGGAAGGCTTCTTTCTTGCTGGCTATTCTCTGGACTTTTGCGATGTTCGTTCTTGAGCTGTTCAATCTTCAGAATGTTGGATTGACTTAAATTTTGTGTCTGGATGTGTCATGATAAAACTAGCATTCAAATACTTGACAGCAAATCGCTCTGCTTGGGGGAAGCAGTTAATTGGCAAAAGCCAAAACTGGTGGTCAGGAACTGTCAAGTGCATCAAGCTTCTGCTTCATGTCTGTCTTGGTTTTTGGAGAGCAAGTAGGACTTATTTATCAGGTATACTCATGTAATTGTTTTTGAAAACTTAAGTGTGTGCAGGAAGAAATCCTGCTTCTGTTCCACAGCACTTTTTTTTTTTTGAGAATGTATTTGTAGCCTTCTCTAAGCATATTATCAGCCAATTTATCTGGAAGGGAAATATTTAATCAGTGGTGAAGGTAACTTAAAGGACTACTTTCAATGTAAAATATGTGCTTCTTATATGACACATAATTAACCAATAAATCCTTACCAATGAGGGACACGTGGTACAATCATCTTGATTGGTATGTTGTCTTCTAAAATGTCCCCTGCCTTCTCTATTGTAAGCTGTAGTTTGGGGGTATTTATTCCCTAGTTACTCTCGGTTGTGTACTTGAGTTTATTAGGCAGGTTTTTCATATTATTGCATGTACTGTATTCTTTTTTTTTTTGCTTACAATCAGTGTTTGAATATAAAAATGGGACCAGGTTTTCCAGTTCTCCAGTTATGCTGTCTTGGTTTTGAAAGAGCTGGTCTCTAAATCAATCTGTAATGTCCACCTTTTAAAATTCTGTTTTCAAGTGCTAAATGAAATCGTTCTAAGCTGAAGATCTTCATTCCAGTGGCAACAGTTGAAACCTTAAGGTGAAGAATTTATAAGTATGTACCTACCCTACTCCTATTCTGAGTCTTCACTCTGAACTAGTCCTATGACTTTAGGAGATGCTTTTGGACTGATTTCATTGCAGTCTTTAGCTATGAAGATAAAACTAATGTTGGGGCAACTGTTGAGGAAGTTCTTTAGCTGACAAAACATGTTACAGGACCATTTCTTTTTTATAGCTTCTTTTTCTACAGATGCTTAAGTTTGTGTGTGTGTGGCTGTGTTTCATTATGTAAGTTGTTACCTAATTGTGCAGTAAAACTAAGGAGCTCTGTTTTTATGCCACCTTGTGAATCTAATACACGAATGTTAGGAAGCTTATGGAAATCATGCTGTCTCTGGGTATTTTGTTAGCCTGCAAATATGAAGTGAGTTGATGCTGTTATACTCCAGTTCCCAGTGGCCTGTTGGCCTCATTGTTAAGCACCATTACTGATGCGTTGGTTGAAAGGTCAAAAAAATTGCCAAGGCATCTAACCTCTGACCACTAGAAGTTTGTGTAGTACCAAAATGAGACACACATAGCGGGAAGCAACGTCAGGGGAAGCTTGCCTTGCTGTTGCAAATGTCTTTGACTATTATTTTTCTAATGGTGCTTAATCTGGTAACTTTGAAAAGTAGTAACTAGTTGGGGATGTGCAAGATACACAGGCAGTATTTAAGCCCGGTGAAGCCAAGCAAAAATACCATGTGGCTCAGTGGCCTGAAAAAGCTGAACCACGTAGATACCACATGTTTGTATTTAGGGGTAAACTTTCGAAAGAGTGCGTGAGGATTTAATATTTGTGCCAGCCACTTAGCCAGAAATTGACCTGTTAATGCAAGTAAAGACTGCTAAGGCTATTTTTTAGCTTAGAGATCATGCACGTACGTGCAGAGTTCCTTATGCGTGGTTCCCAATATACGTGATGGAAACCAAACCACAAAGTTGCGTCTTGCAGCGTGTTCTTCCATCTTCATACACGTATGCAGGGCTTTCCAGTGAAACTTGCGGTTACTTCTTTTAAATGTTCTGTTACCTTCTGTTACATAGGCAAAGATTTGGTGTACTACGCTCTAGCTATTAGAACTGCTTTACCTGTACATGTGCACAGGTAGTGCTATCACCCAGTGTTATCAGACTGTTTGGTGGGGGTGTTTTTACCAGCTATGTAATCAATGAAGAGTATTTCTGTTGCCCTTCATAGGTGTCTTCTGTGAGATTCACCGATTTTCCCATAGTCTTTGTAAACATGGTAAGATATTTCAACAGAAAGGGCAAGATTTTTCTCTTCCTGAAGACATCAGGAATGAATGAATGAGTGAATGGTCTTAAATTTGGCAGAATTATATATTCAGTCACACTTAACTGAGAAATGGAAAATTAATTCAATTTCATGAAATTGTGTAGCTGTTTAAGTGAATGTTCCCTTAAGTGCCATGTTAAATATCAGCAATATGCGGTACAAGAAATTGGAATCGCAAAATATAAGTGATGTTATTTTCATAAAGATTGATGTAAAGAAAAAATAAATTGTTTATTACTTTACAGCTTGCTCTGGTTCTTCTTTTTGTTTGTTTTCAATAACAGATGGAAATAACTGCAGGTGCCATCACAACAAACCAGTAGTAAAGCTGGTGTTTCTGTCTGAGGTGATTTGAGAGTGTCTCTGTAGAGGAACATATATGCAAATTTGGCTTGGAAGGATGAAGAAGTGAACTATAGACATGTTGCATGCAGGTGATGCTGACGGGGTTAAAATCGTGACCGGTGCCCATAGTTTCTTGGGAGAGGAGGGAAGAGGAGGGGAGACTAAATTTGCATGAGTGTTCACAGGGAACAGACTTCCTGAGAAACACAGCATTTGCGTGATAGCTCCTGACACCAAAAGCCTCTTCAGCAGGCTTGGGCACTGATGTTCTGCTGAAGCCTTTGGTAGCCAAGTGCCTAATTTCAGCTGCTTTGAAGATTCAACCAAGTACTGAATTGATTTGGAAATCTAACCTCAACATCTGTCTTTCAGATAGGATTTTTGCATTTTGGAGTTACCTTGATTCCCTTGAAGAGGCTATCAAGCACCTCAATTACTTCAGATAGAAAATGGCTAAGTGTTTGTGAAGAAAGAAAAATTAGAGTTGGGAGATCACTTTAATTGCATGTCCAAGCAGATCTTTCACAGTAGAGGTGAATAGTGCACAGTTCTTGTCCAGTGGCTCTGCAACAGGATGGCAAGCGGTTAAGAGGAGATACTGGCACAGCTGGGTATCTGTTCAAAGGGATTGCAAAACAGCATAGGGAACAGCATTTGAGGCAGAAAGTAGCTGTGGCCTAAGGACCTCCTGTCCTGTACTCTGAAAATTTAAGTCAAAGTAGTAAACTAAAAATGCTGGGAGGAGAGTACCTAGGGTGCCATGTTCTCCCTTGGACACTGGGCATGTTTAGCTCCAGTGGACTGTGTTACCCTAGCAGCTGCTGGGGCCAGCTAAAGAACAGCTGAGGCTCCTGTTTCCTGATGGACTGAGCTCGAGACATCTGTTCTCAGTGGAATGACAGCAAGGACGAGAGTGTTGCTGATGGCATGTATAGCTGGTGTATGTTGTTAATGTATTTCTGAAGAACAAGGTATTTAACTTAGAAAGGAGAAAGACAGCCCATCTGCTCTGAACTGAGACCAAGGATCTGTCTGCAGGGTCTCACTCTCTGTTCTGGGTGCCTGGGAGACACAGAGGACACACTGAAGTCTGCTTACAATACACCAGGTATTGATTCTGTGGGGTTTTCAGAAGTGCTAAACATAGCTTCCTTATCTGCAGCCCCTTGACCTCATTGGAAGCAGAAGCCATGTAGTGCTGAAGCTTTAAGAATTCCCACACGTGAAGTGCATTTACTCGGATAATGCAAAGGAAGGGTGTGCTCTGCCTTGGAAGTTCCCCCCTGGAAAAGAAGGTAAAAGGTTCAGTCACAAGGATGTTGGTAGAGTGGTATTTTCAGCATGGTACTGTGCCGTAGAAGCCATGCTTCACTACAGTTATACCATCTACAGTTACAGCTTTTCAGAGCATTAGAACGGAAAGTAAAACTCAGGACTATATACTGAACATCATATTAAAACCCAAAATAGTTATTTAATAAGAAAACTATTTAGTCTTTATCCTAAATTAGTCTGGGGTATTGTAAAGGGAAGTAATTAAAACATTTGATGCTAGAATATACCTGGTAAATTAAGATGATTTTGGCCTTAATTAAGATACTCCTAGTCTTGAGTGACTGCATCCTGCCTGTATATTTCAAATGAAGTGTGCCTTTTATGTGTGCAGAACGGTTTTATTTTTGCAGTGAACTGCCTCTAAGACTTGATGTTTGAGTCAGTTCATCAGCTCAATGTCTCCAGGCGCTGTGATTGGTGATTAAACTGTGAAATAAGCTGGTTTTATAAATGCAGGTGGCATTTTTCTGGTATTTAAGCCTGGGAATCCCCCTTCAGAACATAAGGTATGGCCTTTCTTCTGTATTACTTCTTAAAGGAGACTGGTAAATGCATGGCTAGCAGATGCTGCAGCGTTTACATGCACTGCCTGCTTCAAATGCCTACTCGGCTTAAGAGTTTTTTCCTCCTGTTCTTGCCCTGTATACACAAAAAGGCTTTAGCCCTGATTGCCAAAGATGTTACAAAGAAGTCTGAGATAGTGTTTTAAGGTGAACAAGTAGAGAATGATGTAAGAGCAATACCGTACTTATGCGGAACCTGTATTTTGGCTGGAAACCCTATGGACATGGCATCAGGGATGAGATTTAATCTACCCTTGCTGCTCTTTGAGTCCTTGCAGGGCTGGCCAGCAGATATGAAATTCAAATTGGGGTTATTCTGGGTCTAGCAAGAGCTCGTGGCAGTTTGAAAAGCAGTTGTGGCCTCTCAGGGCAAACCATTCTGGTTTTGTCCCCTTCCTTGCAGGTAGGACCAAACAGAAGAGGTGCCCTTTCCTGTGAGAACTTTTTGGGAGCATTGCTGTGACTTCCATGTGAATATATCACGTTGTAGAACTAAAGGTGAGGAACGAAATACCTGTATTTCCCTTTCTGAATTCTTCCACTGCCATTTGCAACCCTTTACTATTGCTTCTGTTGCCTGCCCTCCACCCTGTGTCATATCAGATACAGCCACTTTCCTTCTGGAATTGGAAGAGCTGGGTGTAACTCTGGGCTGCGAGCACCGCTCCCAGGGCAGGTGAGCAGGGCACAGTTCAGTCCTCTTGACTTGGAACAATTCTGAAGACAAGTTGCTCTCGAACTGCGATAATAGGCATTGCCTTTAGGCACTTGTCTAGTGTAAAGTTGTATTAAAATTCATCTATCTTTGCAACTTACTGCAATGGAAACAGCGTGCCTATGATGATTTGCCATAGCTTTGCTTTATCTTAAGCTTGTAGAGAATTGGAAGTGAAGGCAGCCTGGCATTTGTGTTTGATTTTGAAGGTGTGAACAATACTACGTCATTACTAATGAGCAAATGTTGGATATTAACTTGCCCAGAAGAAATTTAAGGAGACCAAGCAGTATTTATGGCAGGTACCTTCTGCCAAATAGAGGGATAAAAACTAGTTTTACAGGGTGTCTTTAAGACAGGAGCGTAAACAGATGATGGGTGTCATTGCTGGTAGCCAGCATTTGGTCTGGGGCAACTTGGAAAACAGTGTTACAAATGTCTGTAGTAGTGCGTAACGCTTTGAGATCCACAGTAAGGACTGGAAACCTGTGCCAGTCTTTCTATCACAGCGGCTTCTTGAAATGATGGGGAATTTCACTGGGTAATGTTGAGTTTCACAATAAACAATATAGATTTGTATTTAGGCCTTTGTAGAATACAGAACAAGGCTTTTGCAGATGAAGTGCCTCTCTAATGAATTTACCACCTCGGCCTTACTTATTTGGTATTATTTCCACATATCCTGCATCTAATAAAGCAGAAGAAATCAGGTCCTACTTCTGAGATATTCCCTGATCAGCCGGGGCCAGTGATGACGGTCTGACGTAATGCCCAAGCGTGTATCTACACCTCAAACGTGGGAATGCAGGGCTGTCACTTCCGGGCGTTATCTGCCGTGTAGGGCTGCCCACAGGCAACTTTCATATCAAAATAGTGGTGTCGGAGCCACGTCAGGCAGCCAGTGGCGTGTCCGTGCGTTCTTGATGGAACTTGGTGTTCTCATTGCGGCGTAACTTGACCACTGATGCCGTGGAGCACAACTGAACAAACAAGTGAGGACAGTATTTGGAGACGTGGGGCCTTTTGATTGCTGGAATGATGTATTGGTGTATAGCGTTGCTGCTGCAAACGGGGCCGGTATGAGCTCTTTCTAAACTCCCCGGAGGAGAAGCAGGGGCTGATGCCGATGCTGGGGGCTGCTCCGGGCAGGGGCTGGGGACAGGCCGGGGTGGAGGGGGGTCCCCCTGGGGGCTCCCCGCCACCTTTCCAGCCTCCACACCCCGCGTTTGTGCCTTGGGGAGCTGCCGCGGGGGTCGGGACCCACCCGCGCCGTGAAATGGGGGTACCTCACGGTTTCTTCCCGGAGCAGGGGCC
>VWZZ01004655.1:129204-183539 GCA_013399095.1 Psophia crepitans | reverse complement strand
CCCTCCCGTGGGCGGGCGGCCGGCACAGCCCCCGCGGCTCCTCCGGTGAGCAGGGCCGGCGGCCTGCGCCGCCCCCTCAGCCACCTCCCGGCACAAGCGGCGGGGGTGGCCCAGCAGGGACCCTGGGCGCCGAGGCAGCGCCGGAGGGACCCCCTCGGACGCGGACAGGCTGTGCCCGGCGGTAAGTGGGAGCTGTCCCCTCTCCTCAGCCGTCGGCGCCTGCAGCCCTCCGCGGGGACGGAGGCTCCTCTTCCTTGCTTGGTGTCGGTCCCCTCTCCCCGTTAATCTCCTCATCCGTCATCTTCCTTGTGCCGGCTTCTGAGCCGCGTTCATGGTGTTCCCGCCTGCGTTGGAGTTGAGAGGCTGAAGCAGGACAGCTGTGAAGCCCCTCTGGCTGAGGAGGCTCTGGGGAGCCTGCAGGACCGCCCCTCGCCCCCGGTTCTTCCTCGGCGTCGTGGGAGTCCTGGGGCGTGCAGCTGGGTGGTGGGGTCCTTCCCCGCAGGCCGGTCTGGTGGCTGCGGTGCAGGTCTGTCAGAGGTGTCCGGGTGATGGCTTACGCTTGATTGTCCCGTTTGCACAGCGTGCACACCGTGTTTCCACCTCAGATCGTGTGTGCCAGCTGTCAGCCGGGGAAAGAGGCAGCTCCACGGATCCTTTTTGTCAGTGAGTGGCTGTCGTTTATCCCTGAGTAGGTCCCCCAAGGGCTGGGGAATGCCATAGTTTCAGAAGGACACAATTTGGTGTTAGGTGCTGCTTGGTTTGGTGGTGGTTCTGTCCGAAGCGATCCAAGACACTTGATCCTGGGTTCACACCTCAGCTTACTGATGTTGTTCAGCAAATGCTGCGCAACTTCATCATGTTTATCCATAAGTTCCTGTTTTCCCTCAAACAGCTTCTGTTGGAATCTAGTAGGTTCCTTAACACCCGCTGCTCTGGGCAGTGAGCCAGGGGTCTTGGGGTGCTGCAGCACGGCAGGGCCTGGTTTGTCCTGGCCTGCCGTCTTCTTAGAGGATGGTCAAGGATGAAGGTGCGAATGAGGGGGTGGAAATGTGCAGCGATTGCTCCTGCTTTGGCTGATCAGTCACTAGCTGCAAAAGGACCAAAATTGGCACCTTTACCAGCTTAATGCAGGGGGAAAAAGCTCAACTTTGATCCTCTCTAGAGGTGTATGTTCTGAAACATTTGTAGGCTTTAGACTTTCCTATGTCCTTTTTCTGCTTGTGCAAGAAACATAGGCCATCCTGGCTAGATCTGACTGGATTTTGGGGCAGCGATCTGTCTTATCTGTAGTAATAATCCTTGAAGGTGCCTCAGGGACGGGGAGCCGGGCTCTGTGATGCCACGCCAGCGTGCCCAGCATTGCGGGCTTTCCCCTGTGCCGTCTGTCGAGGCATTCGCACCGAGCTCATTGCTCAAGCACGCGAGGGTGTTGAGATCAGTTACAGCGGCAGTCCTCGCAGTTAGCTGTCTGCTGGGGAGCTGCAATTAGCTGCAGAGCTAATGCATTTGGTACGTACACTTGAAGCGGAGACTTGGAAATGCTGTCTTTGGTCCTTCACCACATGTGTTATTACTGCAGAGTAGGCTTGAGAGGTCAGAAGGGGATCCCTTTGAGAGTGAGTGGCAGGAGCAGTGACTCTGTGATGGGACTGAAGTGCTTGGATGTTGTGTGTGTCTGTGTCCTTTATAAGTGCACAGGTAATAACAGCTGCCTCAGTTTTCTGACAGAAAAAATTTTAGGCTACTGTTGTTTTCTGACAGGAAAATATTTAGGTGAAAATAAGGGTTTGCTGAAATGAATATAACTTTTAACTGTGCTTTGATTATGTTTATTTGAAAGCAGATGGTAAAAAATACGTGTTACTTGCTTTTGAAATTGCCTCTTTTCTAGGACAAAAAAGAAGGGGTGAGAAGGGTGAAAGAGGAAAACATTTTAGTGCTTATAAAAAATTGTTTAGTTTTAGCATAAGGTACCAAAACTAGAAGACAGTATCACTTGAATTTGGTAGGCTTGTTTCTTTGGGGGCTTTCTTTTTTTCAAATTACTAATTTAAAACAGTCCAATTTTGATTCTAAATTGCTTTGGTCATTTTTCAGTATAAAAAAACAACTTATAAGGGAAGTTGTTACTTTGATCTGCTCTAATGTGCATTTTGGGTTTTGCTTTAGCATAAACTAATGCTTTGTAATATAAAAACATGCCACAGGGGAGTTTGGCAAAGGATTTAGTGATTCAGCTCATGTCAGGTGTACTTGAGAAAGTCAGATTATTCAGCTGTAGGGTAGAAGATACGCTAAGGAAAAAAAAATGCAAGGCTGGTGACAAGCCAAATGATCCGACATTTTTGTTCTCACCTCTGTTTTCTATAATCCTACTCTTACTTAGTGGTGGGTGGACATTTATCAAGGATATAACATGTGTCGACCAGTCATTGATTGTCAAATAATTTGGTGATGACAGGCTAATGATGTACCTACACAGGGAAACGTTTTTTAAGAGAGTGAAATAGAACTTTCTTCTGCTCTTCTTAAGGTGGATTCTGTCACCCTCTTCAGAAGAGTGGATTTCTTTAGATTAAGGTTACATCCAGGGCTTGTACTGATATAAAATATATGTGTATAAATTGATGCCTTAGATCACAGTGGTGTGATTTCTTAGGGTAAATAAGATCCGATTTTATGGCTTGACAGAATTTAGGAACATGAAGAGATTAGGCAGGACATGTTTCTAGTACCTGAAACCAGAATCTAGGAGGTCAGTATTCTATTTCTGATTTTGCTACATCTTTGTAACACGTCTGTAGGAAAATCATTTGTACAGTATTAACAATACTTTGCCACCTTGTGATATTTGGATGTGTAAAAGGGAGCTTGATACAGGAGTAAAAGGTGAAGTATCCTATTATACTGTGGAGTATCATTATGAAAACACGTAACTAATATGAATGCCAGGTAGAAGCTGGCCGTCATATTAAAATGCTCATTACTAGGAATCCTACAGCAAAGAGACTGACATAAAAGAACTGACCCCTACATGGGATGGTTGAGGAATAGACATAGCATGTTCTGTGAAAGAACACAGAACGCTTTCTCCTCTGGAGAGCTTGTCTTGGAGCTCCTGAAGTGCTGGTCTGATGAAAAAATCACTGCAGCAGCTTTCCCCAGCCTCCTGGTTTTAATGAATTGTGGTGCAGACCCTGAGTGATTGGAATACTCATGGCTTAATATATTACAATATTGTTTGGGTATGTGCCTCAGAAGTGTTAGCAGAAAGAGTGATTCAGAAAACGAAGTAGATTAATGTTATTTTCTCAGATCAGGAACGTACAACTTGTTTGTCTGAATGCGTCAAAGATGAATGGCCATCTCTCATTCAGTCCGCTTTCACTGACTGGTGTAAGGAAATCGCCATCTGACTAGAGAAAAAACAATTAAGATTCGTACTCCTCTTTTGATATACTTGTGCTCTGTACTTTCAAATGGAGTCCAACAAAACATTGTCGTTTAGATCTTTGAATGGGAAGTCACCTTCATTTCTTAAGATCAGTATATAATATGTGGGGAGGGTTGTGTTTGTGCTTGTGAATGGCATTTTTATTTTGGATGAATTTTAAGTTCATGAGGGTTATCTTTTATTATCTTATCCCCCTTATGTTGTGTATTTGCTAATAACAATTGCCTTGGATCGTCAAGTGTATGATCTATTCTGGGCGTCTGCTAACTGTGACTACTGGGCGAAAGCCAGTAAGAGATAGCGGCAGAAGTAATGAGAGTGGAAGGCAGCATAAGATAGTGTGAAGTGATAGACATGGGAAGCACTGGCACGTCAGGAGTATGACTGAGGGATCTGAACACTTTGGAACAATTTTGTGTTCAGCCTTCAAAAACAAGGCTGTAGTCTGACTTGGATGCTTGAACAGTTCTGTGGTGTTCAGAATAAGCTTGCTGGTTTGATGTTTGCAGAACAGGAGTATAAGGTAAAAGATCACCTAAAGGGATGAGAATTTTCTTGTTATTTTTGAGATAATATTTCATGGTTGCTGTGCATCAGCAGAAGTAGGTGTGTTTTTTGGAGGACACTGTGAAATGAGTAAACTTGTCAATCAAATGTAAAGTGGCTGTGTTCCCAGAGGCACCTTGGGTGGGTTCCCCATTCTCAAAGCAGTGTTTTTAACTTGCTTTTCTGAATGACAAGCTCTCTGTCTCTTAGAACAATGGTTTTCTTTTAGGTGTGTTTGCATATGTTTTTTATAGCCATGTACCTTGGATTCTGATGAAGGGAGTAGTCAGCTTGAGGGATTTACAGTCTTTGGGCAAGTCTCAGCAGTATCTCTTAATATGTGGGTATTTTACTATACTTGACTTTTGTATGTACTTGCAGTTCAGGATGATCAAAAGGTTTGGGGTTTTCAGCAAGGCTTGGCTTTGTCCATTGTTTGATTTTTCTGAAGTCGGTGGGTGTTGAACTAGGATTTGCAGCAACACTTCAGAAAATCCTGCTCTGAACAATTGCAAGCAACGTTATATAAACTTAGTATGGAGTTGGTACCTCAGTAATGGCCTCAGGCTTGTAAATGCTGCTAAAGCATTTATTAACTGTAGTTTCAACCCCTGAACAAGATTGGTCAATAAAAGGTTGCTTGAGGAATACGATAACTTGCTTACAAAGCAGAAGCTGGGTTGTTTATTTTCACTGAGAGGAAAAAGAGACATTTTTGTCCCTTTGTCCTTTGGGAAGAGAATTAAGCAAAATAGCAGAACAGGTCACCTGGCTTCATGTTGAAAAAAAGCTCTGAAAATATAGGCAAAGTAAGGATCAGCCAGAAAATGTCTGAGAAAGTATGGGGATGGAAAGTAGAAAAGGGGAACACACACCAAAAGGCCATATTGTAATGCATCTAGTTGAGGCTCACCAATGCAAGTGTGGATTTCCACAGTATACTTTAATAGTGCTATGGTTATTCTGGTCTTCAGCGTCACAACCTGTGTGGTTTCTATGATTTGCCTTAAATAGTTAGATAAGAGAGATCCTTGCTAGAGCACAGTTATACAGAAAGGTGTGGGAGGCAAATTTGTCTCCATTGTGGTGTTCTGAAACTAGGATTTGAACAGATTTGTCAATGAAAATGTAGTAGGGCCCACAGAACCTTTGAGAGCACCGTAACCTCTGCAGTGGAGACCTGCAGCAAGGCTGCTACTGAGGCCATGAAAGCTGTTGTGAGGGACACCTTGCAGCTCCCTCTCCTCTCCGAGGTGCCTGCAAGTGTCTGTCATGCGGTGGAAGTGGTAACGTCTGAACTGTGCAGAAATGGATGGGTTTTGGTCATGTGACAGATGCATGTCAGCCGTGTCACATCACAATGTGCATACTATCCCACAAGGTGTGCAGATACATGCTCTTCAAAAAGAGGAGGATGCAGTCTTGATGTATAGCTGAAATACTTCCCATCGCCTGGTAAGAGTGAGGCTGTGGGTCCCTTGTGGAAAGGGAGTGGGGCTTGCCAGAATAATACATGTGCTCTGTACCTTCTTCCCCATCTTGGGAGTAAAGAGCATAGGGGAAAGCATGCTGTAGTGGTGTGGGCCATTAGAAGCTCCTCACCAAATGAGTACATTGTGAAAGGAGGGAAGGGAAATGAATGGTGACAAAGTACCACTGGATCTCCTTGTCGTGTGGAAATGGCAATCCAAAAGGATGCACTGCACAAAGATGTCAATATATGATGAGAGGTGTCATAGAGTTTCACACACACAAAAAAGCAGCTGCTTTACGTGTTTTGATCTAAATAGTGGATGTTGTTTGGGCCATTGGGGATAATGCTAGTGTTTATCGACACAGGAAGCACCAAAGACGTTGTAAACTGCTCGGCTGGCTATTGTGTTAAAACCCATCCTGTTAACATAACGTATCTTGCTGTGTGGGTGTATCCTGATGAATAACGTGATCTCCGATCTTCTCTTCCAAAAGCAGCACAGCGTAGTGCGCTCCCAGATTCTCAAATGCAGAAACATGAGGCTTGTCTTTCCGGATCTCACAGAGCTTATCAACTTAAAAGATTGTGTTCGGGAAACAAATTTCACAGTTACACAGAGTAATGCGTGCAACAAACGCTGCTCGTGTTTTTGTCATTCAAAATGCCTAATGTGTGATGAAAGATGTTGCACTGAAAACTCTGTAAATGGAATCACAATGCCTTTTTGCAGCAGTAGTTGAGATTTGTTTGCTGTCCTGCCTCTACCACAGAAACGCTGCTTGACGTGAGAAAAAGGAAGCTGTAGTTTGTGGTCTGCCTGCTGATGCTTTAATGAAGAAGCCTGTAATGCTGATTCTCATGCTAGCTCTCTTTAGTGTAGTGTGAGCGCTTTATGATCCTTGAGTTTGTCAAAGTATTAATTAGTTGTTTCCGTCACATCTGTGTTTCAAGGTGTGTTCTGTGCTTCTGTTTAAGTATGTGCTCAGGTACTTCAGGTGAAGAGGGTTCCTGCCCCTCACTGGTAGGCGCTCACTTCTTTCCAGATTTGGACCCTCACTATTTGGCTGAGGCTGCTAAATTAATTCTTTTGATTGATCATTGATGGCTTTGGCCATGAATGAGCTGCAATGGATCCGCAGTTGCAATGTGTTTTACTGAGTCTTTGCCCGTTGGACAGTCATAATGAATGTCATTCTTTCTTAATATTCTAGTTGCATCATCTTTGTGCATCAATGAAAAGTCCAAATATGGCTTTGTTCAAGCAACAGAAGGTGGAGGATGTTTATGAAATTGGGGAAGAGCTAGGAAGGTAAGTTTGTACTGATGACACAACACTATTGTAAAAGCTGACACATGGGGATGTTTGCCACATCTTAAAACAGAGACTGTGCATGGTAGCCGAAATCAGTTGCAATACACAACAATAGAAACACATCCCTTTACAAAAACTACAGTTTGCATATTATTATCTTTTTAAAGTGTGCTAACTATTTTTCCTGTTTCTTTTCTTGCAACTAGGACAGCAAAAGGTATGTTTACATTGTCTTTTGTAGATAGGTGTCATCTGTGCCTGTGCTTTAGACTGTGTTCACCTGTCTGTTCTCTGAATCATCTAGGAAACAGAAACCCATGGTGCTATTGTCATAGACACAGCGCTTTAATTCGGCTTGCTGTTTTGAACAGTGCTGCACAGCACTGTTGTTTTCAGCTGGCTCCGAGCAGTGACAGAGCACGTGCATGTTTGCCTGCAGGACACTGTGTATGTATTCCTGAAAAGATTTACCTGTCAAAATGTCAGCTGGACTAGTTAATACCTGTATATAGCTTTTAATCTACAAAGGTTTATCTGCAGGTATTAATTATAGGTGGAGTTAATGGGCTATTACTATGCTTAACCATAACACCTGCTTAAACACTCTGCTGGGTTAGTGAGCTGGATGGCACAGGGCTCCCTCAGTCACTTGGCAACATACAGTGCTGTGGGAGAGGATAGCTGCTCTCCATTCAGTGTCCAAACCTCCAGTGATTTTCTTTTTAATATGCAAATAGCTAGGTTAGGGCTTCTTTCCCACCGCCTGGCAGTTGGTTTTGATAAGTGACTGCGTACGCGCAATTATCCTTTGTCAAGGACCAATAATTTAGTTACATTTAAACACTTCGGTTGAAGCTCTTTCCCTGCCAAATCTTACTTTTTCACTCTCAACTGTTTAATCTTTAGACTTGTTGAGAAGAATTTCTTGTAAGGGGAGATGTTTTTTGGGGTTGGGTTAGTTTGCTGATTTTTGGGGGGATTTGTTGTTGTTGTGGTTCGTTTTTTCCCCATTCCCTTTCAGGAAGTACGCAGTTACAGAAAATCTAATAGCTGTGGCCTTACTGACAGGCCCTAGTATGTGCTGTAACAGTCAAACTGCTGAAATGAGAAAGTGGAAACCGAGTAGTGTATTTTTACTTTCATTTCTGAATTGGATTTGGAAATCCAGTCTTTTGAGAAGACGAACCTCACTCTCCTCTTCAAGCTGATAGTTATTAGGCCTTTTGAATGGAGAAGTGTAGTTGCAACAATATGATAAAGGCTGGCCCATGCTGTTTGAATCTGTCTGAGGGGCCTCAGGCTGGTAAAGGCTTGCATGGTCACAGCCGCCCTCGTCCTTTTCTGCCTGCATGTCACAGGAGCATGACTGGTCCCAGGGTTATGCTGGGGAGCTGCTACTCACTACGTGTCGGGTGATGGGCTGGGTTTAGAGGCGACTACACTCAGACATGGAGTCTGAAGTTGTCACCTATTTATGGGTGTATTCTTTGCAAGAAAGACCTTTCCTAGTTAAGCCAGAAGGAGGAGTAGGTGTATACATGAGCAGGTGCCATCCTCGCATTGTAAAGGGATATTAAACTGTGTTCTAGTTCCCAGTGTTTTACGCGTAATATTTCTCGTAGGTGGGAAGTACAAGTCTACTTGGTACTGAGGTCGGTAGGCAAAAATGTTCCCTGAAAGACCTGATGGAAATAGGCAAATTGTAACAAGCAGACCTCTGCTGTAGACCTCAAGGAAAGCGCTGTAATTGTAAATTGTGAGAAGAGGGCAGCAAGGCTGGAATCATCTCCCTTACTCTGAATGCATTCATGTTGTATACTTTACACGTGCCCACATTGTCTTTGTCAGTGTATTTTCACTTTCACGTTTTGTGAGGAGCTCTGCAGACTGGCTCTGATTTGGACCAGTGACAGATGATACCTTGGTTTGTTAGAAGAAAAATAACACACTAGACAGGTTGTGGTGACTGAAACGCAAGAATTTTTTCCAGTGCTGACTGATGCCCTTAGAACCTGTAGATGCCTTTTATTAGCTCAGTATGTTTGCAACAAGCTGTTAATCACTGACAGGTACAGGCAGGTAAAAGGATTCATTTATTATTGTTCTGGCAACAGAAGACACTTACAAAGCGGGGGTTTTCAAACAACATCTGTGAAGAACCTGTCCTGTTTGTGTCCTCCTAACTGAGTTTGTGATTGCTTGAGAACAAAAGCAGGCATTAAGACAGGCCTAATGCTTGTTCTAGCTTGGATTCAGTCCGAAGTTGAAATACAGGATCTCTCTGACAGAGCCAGCACCTGTTTATGTGAAAGTCTGCACAGCACTTAAAGGAGACTGCTATTATATACTGCAAACGCTCCTTCACAAGGCTTAGATATGTCTGGTCTGGTGATGAAATTAGACCCTTCCTCTCATTGTGCAGCATTGAAGTAGCTGCAGCAAAGGCTCTTCAGATCCAGCTGCGTAAAACCCTGCAAAGGGTGCATTTGTGGACTCCTCAACCAGACCATTTTAGGAATTGCTGTTGAACTAGAAGCAACTCAAAGGATGCTGGAAATACAGTTGTCTCCTGTACCCAAGCAATGGTGAGAGAGAAAACTCTTTGCAGAAAGAGGGAGCAGGTTTTCCATAGCTGCAGCTGTGTGCTGTAACTAGCTGCCTAACTCCAGCATTCCCTCAGTCATTCAAATATTAATCTTAGGTTTACACCTCTGTTACTCAGCTTCTCCAAAGGGTACATACGGGGAGCGAGTCAGGCATGTGGCATTAGGGAAAAGACGCTGCTGATGGGCTTCTTCATTCTAGCACCTAGACTTGGGAAACTTAGCATGGCCTATGCTGAATGAGTGCAGTACTTTATTATTGTGTATGTATATTTAAAATTACTTCCTGCAAGATAATATCAGTCAGTTTGTAAGTGTGAAGGCTGTGGGGACTGAGGTTCTCTAGCAATAGCTGAAAGGGATCCTAAAAAGAGGAGGAGCCTCTAGAGTGAATTTAGCACATTTCAACATTTTAGAGTAGAAAAAGAACCCTTTTGAGATCTGTGGTACAGCTTATTGCTACCATATTGATTTTTTTTTTTCTTTGAAAAATTTATGATGAGAGAAGGGGGGAGAGTTTAGAAAAGTTACCTAAAGATGAATATTTATTTAAAAAGTCCTCAGTTATACTGATTAGCCTGGAAGTCTAGAAGAGCTAGAAAGCAATGTGGTATAAAGTAATCAGTGCCTGCACAGGTGTTAGAAGATTCTCATCTCTTTCCCCTTCCCCCAAGGGCAGTAGATGGTGTGATTTGGGAGTACATTATACAGTCCTCCTGGGCATTTAATGCTATCACTCTTAGAAGGCATCAGACTTTCTGGCAGATTCAGTTTCTTTCTGTGTTTGAGATGTTGATCAAAAATGGATACTTAAATTACTTCTGTAGAAAGTTTTAAGAACATATCCCTCTTCAAATATGAATTTATCTTGCAAAATTTTGCTTTTATTCAAGGAACAGCTAACTGTATCCTTTACCATCGATTTTAAGAAACCTATTAATAGTTTTGCCTGTTTCGAGGAGGATTCTGGAGTAGGCCATTTACAGAAATGTTTGTAGCAGATCACTCTATCAGCATGCTAAAGCAATGGAAATGTTTCTTGCGAAATGTGGGGAAGTGAAGGCTAACTAACTTCTTGGGAATATTTAGCAGGTCAAATAACTGCTGGTTCTTGTGGTGTGGGATGTAGCAGTGAGGACCCCAGGACACAGTGAGAGACAACGAAGAATGGAAGCTCTTAAATCACAGCCAAGAAGAAGGAAGAACTGGCCTGCTGAGCTGCTGGTATCGTTCCCAGGAAAGTTGCAGCAATAAAGCTCACTGGACAGCCTTTTAACAAAGGGTCTTGGAACTTGTGATTTGGATGGGGAGTTCTGCCTGGCTGGACAAAAGGAGTTCTTGTACAAACCTGCAGAAGCCTTTTCCAGTTGTGCTAGCTAATGCTGATGGGGTGATAGGTGTACAGACAGTGCTAGAATTTCAGACATGTGCAGTGTATTTCATAAAAGGTTGTATCGTAGTCATTAATGTGTTACCCAAATGTATTGCCAGCCAGGCTGTAGAAAGCTGTTGACACTCGTGCCTTCTGGGCAGTGTCACTGTTGCATGTCAGATCAGGGCTGAGGGTAGGACGTGTCATGGAGCTTGTCCGGAAGTGTTTCTTGACAGTGCCCACTGAGAAGGCGTGTTCCTGCAGGGTGGTGTGAGAATGGGACTGCAGTGTCCTGGGACAGCATCCTGCTCACTGCAGCTCAGCTGTTTGAAATGTACAAGAACTTAAATCGCACTTAACAGAGACAGTCCTTGGAGAGAGGTTTTTAGGTAAGGGAGGCTCCCCTTTTCCTTCATGATTGTTCTTTCAATATAGGGAAGGGGTTTGAAGCTAGTTTGAAATGCTCTGTTGGGAAAGGCAGTTTGTTGCTGATACAGCACGATGACCTCTGAGGAAAGCCACTGGGCATGTCTTGAAAATAGTAAGAGCTTTTTCTTCTGACAAGAAAAACAAGTCTTGCTGAAGTTGTGAAAACTAGAGTACCAAGATAGCTGTTTTCTGTGGGGTCCTATGCCTAAAAAGTTCCTAGAAGCACAAGTTAATACCTCGTTAATGCTTAAGGTGAGCTAAATATGAGTGGATCGGGCTTAGATTGGGGAAATCAATTTTGCAGCAAGGCTGTGACATGTTCTGCATGTTAGAATGGTCTGTATTTCACTTTGAGGAATTTTCTGCTGTATATGCTTAAAGATAAAACTGGATACTATCTAGTTGTTTCCTCATGTTTTTTGGGGTTTTTTTTATAGTGGTTTCATGATTAAAGCCAAGCTAGATCTTTCATCAGTGACCTATCATGCCTCCTGTAGTCCCTCTTCTGCAGCTACAAGTTCCTGCATGTCACCTGCCTCGTGTGTGGAGGATCAGGTCTGCTCACTGAGGCAGGTGAAACTTTTTTTTTTTTCTTCCCCTGGGTGAAGCTTGAAAGGACAACAAATGCAATGTTTCACCAGTGGTAATGGGACGTTGGGGCCTGGCACATAATTGCTGTTCTGACAGCGTAGCTAGTAAATATTTATGTATGTAATGAAAACAAAATGCAGAGATAACTGAGGTATTCTTTGAGGCAGAGTAACTTAGAAATCTGTGATAAAAAGTCAGGTCATCCAACTAGGTGGACTCCCTGGCAAATAGAGAGGTGTGATTGCAGCTGGGAGGTTTACCCTTACCACACATTGTACAGTATCTTCATAGCAGGAATGTTTTTTCTATCTGTAGAAGTTGTTCAGTATTGGGCTTTCTCAGACATGAACATGAACTCTGTTCTTAGATTAATTTATAATTTGAATTAGTTCTTTAAATTTGGAAGAATAACCTTGGATTATTTTTCTCTACAACACACACAAGCAAGTCGTTGCTTTTGATGCAAAATGTAGATTTAATTATTGAGCACTAACCAGCATCTCTGCTACTAGTTCTTGCTACAAAAATCTGTCGTGTGTTTGATGTATATTGAGTCTTTTGTTGAAACAGTTTTGGCATCTGATACTTGGTCACCATTACTGTGATTGTAATCGGCTGTCTGATACAGTCACTATTTCTGAATTTTTTTAATTCCTTCGAGCAGTGAATGATCTTAACTTTTTCCTTTAAAAGCAGATTTCCCTGCTAGTTTTTAGTGTTCTTTCAACAGTTTCCAAAATCTTTGATTTGTTACAGAAAGTGCAGAGAAAATAATGGCAGTTTTTGTTGTTTGATTGTGTGTGTATGTGTTCTTTTTTTCTAACAAAACTGGTGTACCTACAGTAACTGAGAACTGGCCATGGTTATTTAGAACTAGCCTTAGCCTTACTTAGTAATGAAGTCATGCATTTTTTTTCAAGTGAGTTCCCTATTACCAGCATCCATCTCAATGATGGAAGTGATCTTGGTGTATCGTCTCAGTCCGTAGCTGTCTTTGAAAGTATCATCATAGCTGAGTGACCCTGCTGGGTAGTGCTCAGACAGCTCAACGTCAGTAATGTCTTTAACAACTGAATGTTAAGCCTAATCTCAGCCTTTGCTTTGTCATTTCTATGAAAATAAAACTTCTTTTTCACTTTGCATTGCAGTAGAAAGCAGATGGAAATTTGAACAGCTGAGAAAATAGACTGTGTGGTATTCATTCCACGCTTTTGAAATGAAAAATGTTATTTATGAGTAAAAATACACAGAAAGTAAACATAGTGCAGCTCACCACTGGACTAACAATGATAAAGCGTTGGAGAAATTATGGGCATCTTACACAGAATAGGACTTGCAGATACTTGTCTGATGGTCAAGCTTAATTTAGCTCAGGTGACATCTATTAGTCATTGGTAAAACTCTACATCAGTGGTTTTGAACTGCAGTGAAAGTCTGTTGTAATAGCTGAGCGTGATGCGCCGCAATGCTTTGGGGAGGAGAGGCATATAAAATCAAATAGCTAGGCTTGTTCTATCTAGTGCCCACATGTTTGGGTTGGAGTCACTGCTCTGTTTTGGGTGGCCCATAATGTAGATTCAGTTATGCTGTAAGCCTACAAGGACTTGTAATCTTTACCTACTACAGGATCTACAGCTTCTGTGAGAGAGTAGTTAACCTCAATATGCGAGTTTTGTGGATCTACAATTTTCACAAAAAGCCAATTTCTACTGATGTGCCTGTTTCCTTTGTAGGATGAGCTTTAATGTAGCTTCAGTATAGGGAAGATTAAGTAAGACAAGGAGATAACTTCTACCTCTTGTTTTGGCAGACCAGAAGAATGCCCCAAGAGCAGTGAAAGGAGAGCTTCAGCAGCCCTTTGTGGTTTTGGCCTTAATAATTTTGGCCTGGGATAATTTCCTAAAATCTCAATTAAAATGCCAGCATGATTTCCATCTGTTTCATGCATGCGGAAGGAGAAAAATAATTTAACCGTAATGCTGCTACCCTTTTAGAATTTGTCTGCTCCCAGGTGTCTTAAAATTCAGTCTACATCTAGCTGGATTTGGACCTTTAAACACAAATGTTCAGTGTGCTAACCTTCTGCGTGCATATTACACATGCCCTGGTGTTGCTCCACATAGCAGAAGGAACAGCTTATCAAATCAGCTATTCCTGCTGAGCATGAGTCAGCTTTGACCTTCCCTAGGTCTCTGGACTCTGTTCATTACCACTCCAAGAGCTGATATTCAATCTAAAAAGCTAAGTGTCACAAGTGGGGAAAAATTTTTATCATATATTTTATTCTTGAGCTTCAGATTACATAAAATGCTTGCAAGGCTATCGGGAACTTGCCAGAATTGCTGGGCTCATGCTGTATTCCTGCAGACTCTGCTCCTCCAACCTCAGGAGCTGATAAGGGCCACGTTGCTTGTTGCTGCGTGGCTGGGAAGTTTCCAAAAACATTTAACAGCTTCAGGAGGTTGTGATGATGATTCAGTAGGTGCCATGGCTTCTTGTGACTTGGAGTTAATGACTCAAAATGCTATTTAAGGCATTAATTGGCTGTAATGCAGGTAACATTACTTTACTGATGACTGGTAATCATTCATAGCATTGTTCAGAAACATTAGATTTAATAAATCTTGCTTTGAATTTCAGTTTGTTTGCACTCTGCTTATTCCAGTAAAGTAGATCCTTCTGTTTGAGTCCGTATTCCTCGGCTGTTCTGGCTCTCCTCTGGCAGTAGACGCAGAGAGATGGTCTTTGGGCCAGGGTGTGTTGGTCACCTTTGCATAAGGTGTAGAGATGTGGATGAAAGGTGCCAGACAGCGGCATTATCAGACACTGCGTGTGTCCAAAGGTGTGTAGCACTTCCCTGTCATGAATATGAAACTTGCTCTGTAAAGTCACTGCCTTCTAGAGTACTATACAATCAGTTAGTAAAACCATGAGTTGTGAGTGAGAATGCCAGGGTGTTTAAAAGTGGCAGCTGATTTGTTTTTTCTGTATAAAACAGTGCATCTGATGAAGTTTCAAAATTAGCATATTGTTAGAGTAGTAGTATTGTGGTACTTCTCTCCATAACACTAACTGGTTTGGTTAGAAGTCACCCTGACACTGCCCAGGCACTTAGTGATCCTGAAATGAAGTCATCTTTGTTTCTCATATCATAAAAGCTTTCTTCCGGTCTGTATCACAGGGCTGTGGTAAGTTAGTGGTATTTTATGTGATAATCTTGCGTGAAAAGTTTGAGAGCCATAGTATGTTGTGAATTGGATTTACTTGCAATCTTTCACACACATGAAGAATTTATCTACTTTTTAGTAGCCAAGCAAAATTCCTGTTAAATGCTCTATTAAGAAAAGTTTTAGATCATTTTGTCATAGTCTGGCATCTGCTACAGTTTAGGTTCATGTGTAGATGCCTTGAATTTGGAAAAAAAAACACAAACAAACCAACCAAACAAACAAAACCCCCCAAAAACACTGAACAAAAAAACCCACCCCAAAAAAAACCCAAACAAGCCAAAACTCACTCCTTATTTGCAGCTTAAACAGGAAGTACAGTGACATTTGTGACCTCACCTCATCTCATCTTTATGGTGAGGTGGCAGCAGAGTATTTAACAGAATAAGGTTTGGGGGTTTTTTAGTTTCATTCTATGAAGGCCTACAGAAACAGCAAGATGTTTTCCCTTCCGTGACCTTGCCATGCTAGGATTTCTATTTTGTTACTTCAGCTATTGTACTCTAGTTTCTTTGTAAATACTGTGCTGTACCAAATCCTGGTTTAGTCTACAAAAAAAAATATTAAAAAAAACCCCAAGATACTACAAGTTATTGCTACAGTCCATTTACAGAAGGCTTGCAGTTCTTTATGGCTGTGACCACAGGCTTCCTACCAAAAAAAAATTCCAGGAAAGCAGTTTTATGTAGATGTTTTGTGAACCTTGCATGGTCTTTGGTTGAGCTGCGTCTCATAAATGAGCTGAGAGCATACAAACGGATAGTAGAAGTTGTTACCAACAGATCCCTGTCCTCTCTGCTGGGAAGAGCATGCCAGTGCAATTACAACTATCAGAAGTCACCTCTGAAGTGTAAGGAAAGGGGAAGGTGAGTGTTTAGCTTGATAACATTACATGCAGTAGAGCGGCTGCTCTCATCACTTAAATTTGAGGAAAACAGCTTTTTGAGACTTGAGGGTTTTTTTAAGAAAGGCATTCAGCGATTCTCAGAAGAATTCAGAATTCTCAAGGGCTTTGCTTTGAAAGTTAAAAAAAATGCAACCATGAAAGGATGAAATAATTAGGTTTTTTTGGAGAAAAAGCAATGGAAGTGAAAAAGATGGGACAGAAATACGATACAGACTTAGAGCTTGAGATTGCCTGTTAAAACCAATCTGAATTGAACAGTGGAAAAACAACGTGATGAACAAAATTGTTGACATAGAAGGAAAGCCTGAGAATAAATGACCCCTATTTGCTGAAACTAAATAAACCGTTGTGTCTGAGCAATACAGGCAGCCTCTTGAATCCGGAGAAGTCCTGCATTCAGGACAATTCTCACTAGACACTATCATCTGTGATTATGTATCTTAAGAACGTACATATGTGTAGGGATTGATTCACAGACGTTGGCGCGGATAAAACCAAAAAGCAAAAGACCTTTATTGCTTACAAGTTTGTGCTTATATAGAGTCATTAGCTGTCCACGCGCTCTAGCTTGTTCATGAATTGGTTAACACTTGCTGTTCATGCGCTGCGGCTAAGCTTCTAATTGGTGCTGTTAAGCAAAATACTTGTCTTCTATCTTCAGTGTCCTACACCTGTGTTCCAAACAATTTTTGTCTCATTAGCCGCTGCTTTTCTGCACACTTGCTTTATCACTTACTCCCTCATTCAAGGTCGCTCGCAACACTCCCTGTAATTCCCACACACATGATGACTTCATAATATATTTTCAGGATTTTTACTTCCTTCTAACTGTAGATTATGCAAAATCAAAGCATAGTATGCTGTAAGCTTATTCACTGGAGAAAGGACAATGTGATACTGACAGAAGGTAAAGCTGACTTGGCTTATGACAGACTGTAAAGTAAGCTATTGCTGTCAGTAAACATAAAGTATTTTCAGGGTTAAAGATAGCACACTGACTCAGAGCTCAGAGAATATATGACACTGGATAGGGTGCCTTTTTTTTTTTTCTTCTTGCTGTCAAGGGACCAAACATAATTTATTATCCAATTAGAGAAAGGAGCCAATGACTGGCAAACTCTGTGAAGTCTAGTAAACCTAAAATTAGGTCTTGAAGCTGTGTTTTGGCTTCCTAAGAACAGGCAACCATGTATGTGAATTGCCTCGTTTGTTTTGGGGTAGGGTTTGCATCGCAAATAAACTCTTCTAGGCTTGCATTTCCACAACTGAATGTCTTAAATGTGAAGAAAACCAGGCAAATATACAATGAATGTTTTCATTCAGTGAACACCACTTTAGATTGCGAAAGCTTTTCTTCTTTTTTTTTTTCTTTTTTTTTTTTTCTTTTTTCAGTTTTCCTGTGAGCTCCTTCCTATAGTGGGCTGGGTTTTTTTTATGATCTGGTGCCCTGTATGTGGTGGTGTGCTCCAGGTCTTGCTTTTAGATACGTAGAGCATGTTTTGGCTCATGGGTAAGGATGCTGTGAGACTAAACATTTATGCTCCTCTTCTACAGAAATTCATCTTAAATTGGAATTGTGTGTTTGTTATTTGATGTAAACACGAGTCAGAACCCTCTAGTTCTATCCCATTGGTACGACTGCTGTTTTCAAGGTACTGTTATAAGGTAGATAGATGAAGTGATGTGTCTGAGGAAACCCTGTTTTCTGACCAAGCGGAGCTCAGCAACCATGTGTTTCTGTTTTCCTCCATATGTGGGGAGGAATCAGTTTAAAGATGATCACTCCAAAATGTGCATGTCCTCCAGTGTGTCTTTTGCCTTCCCACTAACTAAGCTAATTCTGAATTGTAGTCAAGCTGGAGTTTTGTTGTCTTCCTACATTGTATGGCTTAGAGACTTTTGGTGCGAGAAGTTTCCTTCAAGTCCCTTGCCTTGTCTGGAATGTAATTATACTGTTAAAACCAGCTGGCTGGCATACCAACCATAGTTTCTTTAACTCTGCTGCAATCTTGAGAGTGTACATCTGAGCAAGAACTGCAGTAGGCTAGGAAGAGCTTGGTGTAACCTTGTAGTATAATAAGCAATAACAAAATCTGTGAGGGAGGAGATGATGAGGGGAATGGAGAGTCATGTCCACTTCCCTTAGAAGCATTTGCTTATGTCCACTCTATTTTGATGAACTTTTCCATCTGGTGAAGCAGTACCAAATGTGTTGATGTCAGTATTACCACATTCATACTGCTTGGTGTACTTTAGATTGCTGTTTTCTGCTCTCAGATGAACAGAGGAAACTTTCACCCTTTTATTTTTTTTTTAACTTTCACCTCTCTACACCTGCTGTAGGTAAAAACCAATATTAAAAAAAAAAAAGAGTAATGGGTATTTATGGCATCATTCAAGTTAAAAAAAAAACAACAACCAAAACTGCTTGGAAAAATTATTGCTGTGTTTTGCTCTGCGCAATAGGCCGTTATTGCACCCTTCCAACAGCCTGGCCATATACTGCTGGCATTGCGGAGCAGAGTGGCTTCTCCTAGCAAACTCCAGCCTCAAGCAAACTCCTCCCAGATGGAAACAAAAGGAATCTCAACTAAATGCTGAGAGTCCCAACAGAGTTTGCAGGTGCTCTGTGAAAAGAAGGGTTAAACTACCTTGCATTCATAGTAGTCTGCATGTGAATCTAGGCAGTTAAAAAGAATGTTTGAGATGCTGTTAGGTTTTACTTTAGTTTCCTTTCTGGTCATGTATTCTTGTGCTGGAACACCTAATGAATAAAAATATGAATGATTATAATTGCAGTTCTAATGATGTCTAGAGACATGAAATGAATTTGTACATCCAGCTGTATGCTTACCCCTGATAATTTTATTTAATTTTTACTGTAGCATTACCTGCATTTTACAGACTTTGGGAAATAAAATCCAGAAAGACTAAGGTATTATTTTCCATCAAGTGTGTAGGAACCTAATTACCGTTAAAGTCAGTGGGAGGTTGCTGCCTAAAATTCCTTGCAAATTTGTTCCAAAGTATTTTGTGCTGGCCTCATGTAGGGAACGGAGTGTCACCTCTTGACTGGCGGAATGCCAGAGCACTGTCCTTTGCCATGTTCACTTACTTTTCAAAAAAACTCCTTGGAAACATATTTCACTGTAAAGTGTATCTGTCAACATCTTCTGATGTTCATCCATTTTATGGGAATTTCAAGTTTTAAGAACCACTAAAAAAAAAATCCCCTTCTTTTGGAGTTCTTCAATAAATAGAATTAAGATGAATATGCACACGACATGAAGAAATAGACCGAACATGCAGAAAGGGAACATATGTTTGGCATTTGGGGAAGAAAGGGTTTGCTCTTCTCAAATGACAGAATCAGCTTCTGGACTTCTCCCTACCTTGGCCTCAGAGGCCCTGATGAGTCAGGTAACCTGTACTGTCTTCTCAGTATTTTGTTTACATGTTTTCAGCCTTTCATGACAGCTACTCAGCGATGTGGTGTTTCTGGATTATCAGAGGAAGATTTGTATAAACCCACACTTGTGCAAACGGTTGTTTAAAGGCTCTCTTTATTCTGGTGCTCTGTAGCAATACCACCACTATGCATACAGGCATTCAAAACTGGCAGGGCGCACTTCTGTCATTCTCTCAAGTCAAATTCTGCCCCAGAGCATTACTCTCTGGAACTAGTATTAAAAATAAACTTTTGAAAAAAGAGCAAGAAGTTATCCTGTTATTCTGGACAGTCCAGTTTCTCTCTTCCCCACATCCTCTCCTGAACTGCACAACAATTAAGGGAGCACAAGTTCAGCTTATTAAAGCATGCCTATGAAAACAGACTCTAAAACTGCCTAGTAGTATTGTCTCTGTCGTCTTATTCAGTGACAAGTCTCCTAGATGATAGTGGCAATGTGAATGATAGATTGTCGTCATCGCTAGAATGGATTCCCTTGTTAATGATGATGGATTCCCTTATTAATGATGGACAGATTTGATGTTGTACCTAATTATATTGCAATGGACAGGTTGCAGCTGCTGTTGTTTATACTAGTGTGCTGTTACCGCAGTTGAGCACAGCCTGTATTCAATCTGCGACAAGGCTGTTGTACAGCTGCCCAGAATCTTTCTGAAAGGGAGCAAACTTCATTCCTTAAAAAAAAAAAAAAAAAAAAAAAAAAAAAAAAAGGAAAGTGGGAGCCTCTGAGCTTATCTTGTGTGTTGTAAATACTGCTGTTTATGGTCCAAGTCATCTTCATTTCAGTGATATACTAAAACCCAGGAAATTTGGTGAAGTCATTTGGCTGAAGTTTGGACATCTGAGCTGTGAAATTTAATTTGAAGTCTGAGATCAGCCACAGGCTCCCCATGTGAAATGAAGTAAATGGCTTAATTTCTCAGTGATGTCAACTCAGGTGTCAGAGAGACATACCTCCCTTTCTTCAACTTTTTTCCTGGCCTAGATCAAATGTTTTGGGAAGCTGATGCTGTTTGATTCCTATGTGCTGAATGCAGATGCATTGGGAGGTGCAGAAATGCTGTTTTCCTGGTCCTTGACTTTACAAGCTCAGTAGTTAACCAGAAATCCAAAGTGTTTCTGACTGTGACTGTAAAATAGCAGTGAGACATCCTCTTTCTTTTCATAGCTGTATGGGCCTCCACATGAACTATTCATTGTGTCTGGTAGAAAAGTAGAACAATATGCTACTCCTTTAACAGTTGTTCTGAGCCTTCCTACCTGCCTTGCCCTTGTCCAGCCTTTAGCTCTTCTCTTAGTGTACCTCAGTGTATCAGTGCCTGACAAAGCATCGGGCTAATTGCATAGAGAGCTACACCGGTTGCTGCTTTATGACAGAAGTCTTTAAGGTGGTTGGAAAGTACTTTAGTATTATCCTGTGGTGCTTTAACGAAGAACTTGGGAATTCAGGAACAAGCACAGGCAAAGCAAACGTGCTCTGCAGTGAGCAGGGAGGACACATAAGCATGGGTTAATAGTATTGTCAGCAAATACGTTGTAGCTGTCCTGAATGTCCTAGACTAAGAAATGGTATTTTTCCAGGTGGCTTGCAACCTCTTCTACTCAAACTGTCTCAGTACTGACCTTTTGCAAAAGCCTATTTTTAAGGGAGAAAGGAAATGGCATAAAGACTGGAACAGAGGCAGCTACTGGAGTGTGTGTTTGTGGGTAGACATGCAGGGGAGAAACAGTTGCGATCATTGTGATGAACAATTGTCCCCAACTATAAGTATGTAAAAGGACAAGACAAGGATTCCTATCCTGTGAGGTGGTTATTTTTATAAGCTTTTAAGTGAACAAAAATTTATCAAGTCCACAGTATCACTGGACTACTTAAATACAAAAGTGCCTGTGTTCATTGCCATAATCAGCACTCATGAAATAATGTTTTCTCTCTGAACTTTGCTGGGAAAATTTATGTCCCCAGAGAGAATTCAAGGAAGCAAACCCAGCAACATTAGTACCATGTCTCTTTAGAAATTCTAGTCGGGATCAAGCAAGATGCATGTCTTGCAAACAAACAAACCATGAAACGCATGATATTTTATGCAAACAGCACTACAGAACAAATTCTGTTAGCAGAATGTTTAAGGCAATTTTGGGGACTTTTTTAGCAGGAATTTCATTCTCTTACGTTATCTAGGGTTTGCATGTAATGATAAAATCAGGAGGCAGGAATATGAATGAATGAATGGATTTGACAAATATCTGCAGTCTCAATTCCATTTGTAATTGATTATTCCTAAAAGGATAAGTACACTTGTCACATCTGTTCTTACCTTTCTCCTGAGAAGTGGTTAGGATACATATGAAAATGAAAACCAACAAGAAGTCCTTCAGGCTGTCTGGCATTGTCTGAACCCTTTGAAATGAGAGGCTGCCTCTGCCATGGAGTGTTAGCTTTTGAGAGCAATCGAGCACCAACTGACAGCCTTAATTTTTAATTTTTTGCCTTTGTAGGTTTAAGACAGACTCCAACCAGACGTCTGTGTTAATGAAGTACTGAGTACATTATATAATTATAAGGTTCTGAATATAATTGCTCTGTATACTGCATAATTTAAGTTCCAACTGTACTTGCATTTAATTTACCAAGGCAGTGAAGGATATAATAATATTGAAAACAGTAACAGGTTAGTGCTTCTACAGTGTAGTCATGGGGGGTTGCTCTTAATGAGTGAGTTTGTGATTCTTATAAAGAGATCCTGGCCGATAACCTTAACCTTCAGCTGCTGTGATTTTGTCTGTAAGAGGAGTCTTTTCCTTGTGAGTCTGGATATAATGCCTCGAGTAGGAATATATCCAGTACTAAACGTGTATTCTGGGATGGGAGACCTGCCAATTCTTGCAGAGAGAGATCTCAGTGCATTGTGGCAGAGGAGAACAGCACTGCTTTTGGTATGAAAAGGAGCTCACTGTCTTGTTTTGTCTGTTTGTAATGTGATTGGATGTCAGCAGACACTCATGAATCTGAGGAGGCAAGGGCTTGGATAAGGTAGTCCTTTTGCTGATAGGATCTTGCATGCCTGTTAGGCTTTACCTGTGCCAGGCGAGGGTAACTATTTGCACTGATCTCAGAGGTTTCTTATTTATTATTTGACTGTGTCTTCCTGGCTGTACAGCTTACTAGAGCTTTAAATTTATTTTGGCTCCATTGTGGAAATGTATTGAAATATTTTTGCTGGTTTTTTGGTTTGTGGGTTTGGTTTTGGTTTTTTGGGTTTTTTTTTTGTTTTTTTTTAGATGTATGACTTTATCAAATATTCACTGGTAAAACCTGAGCCTTTTCTGACTAAGGAGTGCTTGGTAGGATATGGGATACGCATATGGTAGACTCAGTTTCCATGTTTTTAATTCTAATTATTATGAAAAGGGTGGAGCATGGATTTAAGCTGGGGCTCCTTGCCTCCGAATCACTGAGATTCTGCAGATATTGTTTTCCACCTCCCCTCCCTGCCATTTTGATATCAAGTTGCCAAAACAACATGCAGCTTTCATGAAGCAGTAGTTTTAGCCAAAATGTGTTTAACTAAAGTCCTGTTTTGTCTTTACGGCTTGATAGTTTTTCATCTCACTGTTACCACAAGATGCATTGTACGCTTAAACGTAGCAGACTGAAGTGCATGACCTTATCCATAGGCTCGATTCTCCAGCTGTCTGGTGCGCTTCAGCACCATGGTAGTGTTTGTAACAGTACATACGTGACCTGTTTGTGAGGTGGATTTTGTGGTCTGTTCTTTTTCTTTTCCTCTGTCAAAAGGGAATTTGGTAAATCACTTCTGTAATCTAACAATGGAAAAATAAGTAACAAGAAGCAAGCCTCATCTTAGAGTTCCTGGCCGAGGAGGTTTAGGGTGCTCATAAACTGTTCTTGCTACTTGAAATCACAGATGTTCTCAGGTGGGCTATGAGGTCCTTTAACTAGTGTCCAAAGAAAAGTAGTTAACTTTTTGTTTCCGTTCATGCTCTTGTAGCTTTTGTTGTGGAGAGATTGCTCCAAGACTTGTCAGCAGCAGCCTGCCTCAGAGTTACCAAACACAATTTCCTAATGCTGCTGCTAGAGTAATTTTCCTTGACAGTTGTTCTTACTACTACAATGCTTCCCTTTTAGCTTCTTGTTTTTCACCTGCTCAAATTCAGCATCCCAGTTTATTGTGTACTGTACACATCATTCTGTCCAGGTCTGCACTAGGTGTTAGTTATAGAAATAAAGTAATAAAAAATTCTGAGATACCATTAGGTACAAGAAGGTTCACCAGAACATACATATTTCTTTAAAAATGAGTGTGGTTTATTTTAATACTTTGTATGAAAGTTATTGAATTCACTGAATCAGGGACAATATTTGGCTTCCTATTAAGCAATGAGAGAGAGCAGTAAGTGAATAAAACTCACCCTGAATGGAATGGACTGGCCTCATTTACGTTTGGACTGACTTAAATTTGTATCAAGATCAAATGTTCTTATTCTTCATTGTTACTTGAACTGGAGGTGCTTGAGCTGTGAGTCTGCATCAGTTTTGTTTGAAAGAATTAACACAAACGTTAACTGATGTTAATTTGTGCTTTAACCTAGCTTTTGTTTTTTATAAACCTGTCAGTTTTTGAGTTCTGGTTTTTGAAGATCTAAGGAAAACTTGAGATTTGGAGAGTGTCTGCGTCCAAACGAAACAATTTTGCATGACTTCTGTGAGAAGTTGTTATGCTAACTTGGTTTTAGTAAAGGCTAGTTGAAATTCTGAGTTTCTGATGAAACCTCAAGCCATACAGGTTTCGCATAATTTCAGACTAACAATTTTTAAGGTATCTTCATTAGTCAACCTAAGGAGTTAATATATATTTAGATCAATATGCCCACTACTCTTTGCTTAATTTGAGTATTACAAATTTAAATCAAACCTAAAAAGCTACAGGGTTTAAATTAAAACTGCAAAGTGATCTTTCATGTAAAGGAATGTGTTTCTGTTTAAGTCTGATTTTTTTTTTTGTCTACTTTTCGGAGTCGCTTTGGACAAGAGCCTACTACGTTGCATGGTGCAGCACTGGTTGTCCTTAGTAAAACTGAGAGGGGCACCTTTGTGTTAAGTAGTGTACAAATATCCATAGGCACACTGTGTGAAAGAAAGTCAGTCTCTCTCCTGTTTTGGTGATGGGGCAAAAGTGAATTGCTAAAGGGTATACAGTACATCTGTGGCAGAATTCCGATCGCTCAAATCTCTCTACTACTTCAGCTACAGACTCTCCTTTTCCCTTAATTTTTGTAAGGTAGAAGTAGCTCTCTTAACTTGTCCTGTGTAGACTAAATGCAAACACATGGTAACAGCTTATGATTTCATTTCCTTGTTTGTATGTCTGTGATGATTTTAGTGTCATTAACCATTGCTAAGATACGGCACAGTTGTCCTCGTCCCTTCCGAATGGGATGAGCAAGAGGACCCTCTTGCCTTAAGTAGAATTCATATTACTCAAATCCTGCATTACCTGCAGACCACCTTTCTTAATTTGGGTAAGACATCTCTCAGCTTGTTTACAGTTATTTTTCAAAGGCAATTGAGTGGGAGGGGACATCCACTCTGTGGAGACGGTGCCTTCTCTTAAGTTCCAACAGTGCCTCTCAAGGGCACTGAAGAATGAAAAGCTCACACAAAGAACAACAAAGCAGCATCCCCTACTTTCCTATTGAAGAGTCAGCAACAATTGTCTCATCTTAAAGGGTTCCCACCCCTGACATAAGGCTGCAGCCTGCACGGTTACTGTCACTTCCAACCTTAATGATTCTATTCTATTCTATTCTATATGAGTTAATCGTCTGATCTCCATCTGTTTCCCTCTTCGGAGGTAAGGGGCAAATTTTATAGTTGGACCAGAATATCTTACTTTAGGAGCCACAGCAAGGAAAATTGTTTTGGCACATGGCAGCTACATGCCTTTTAAACTTTAATGCGGCCACTTTACTATTTGGTACAGTGGGAAATACTTTGTCCTTGAAGTGCAGTGAGAAAGCTGCACTTACTTCTGTCACATTTGCAGCTAAATTATCACACGAAGTGCAGAAATGTGAATAAACCATTCTCTTGTTTGAAAATTGGTTACTTGGGACCAGTTCTACGTTTCCAAAGGGTTATCAGTCCTTTGAGTTGTTTTCTGAGAGATTATTCTTAAGGGAAATATTTTAATGCATGCGTGTCCTTTCAGAACATCTAGTGGTGTGTTGCAGACTTGAATGCCTTAAGCATTACCCAGTGAAGGAGTGGTAATTTGCATCTTTTGAGTCAGATCTTATTCATTTGAACATGAACTGGTTTTTAGAGATTGTAACATCTGTCCTCCCTTCTTGTCAAGCATTGCTTGGTTTTACTAAATTCAGACACAGCAGGAGAGGCTGCCTTGTTGTGCTCTAGTGACTAGCTGCAGAATTCTGACAGTCCTCACTATTGTACCAAGAGCAAGCTTGTACGGTTAGCAGTGTTGCTCAGCGGTTGCAGGATCAAGATTTGTATGTCAACAGCTTATTTGGGAAGCTGTGATTGTATGAAAGCTTTAAGAGAATTTTTGTGATCCTCTTGTCCTTGCAGTGGCCAGTTTGCAATAGTGAAGAAATGTCGAGAAAAAAGCACCGGTACAGAGTATGCTGCTAAGTTCATTAAAAAGCGTCAGAGTCGGGCCAGCCGTCGTGGCGTGAGACGTGAGGAAATTGAACGGGAGGTTACTATTCTGCAGCAGATCCTGCATGCCAACATCATCCAGCTACATGACATCTATGAGAACAAGACGGATGTGGTCCTCATCCTTGAGCTGTGAGTAAGGGGACTTCCTATCCTCGAGGGTTGGATGAGGTAAATAGGAACCGGAAAGGACTGCAGAGGCTGCCAGAACATAGAGGCACTGTAAAAATGGAGCTGTTGTGTTCTCGGGACTTGCAGGTCTTGGCAGGGGAATTGGCTGAGGTTGCTGGTGAACAGGCACCCCTGTTCATCCATGTGCCCTGGGGATACAGGTGCACTTTAAAGTCAGCTGAGACCATTGCGACCGAGTGTTCTTAACTTGAAAAGAGTTTGCTTACAGAAGCATGACTTCATATCTGCCTAGTGCTGCCTTGATGTGAGGAAGCACAAATGGTTGCTGAGCGCTCATTTCATTTTTCTTTCTGCTCTTTTCCAATGCGTGTGAGCCCATCAAGTCCTTTGCAAAATTTACAGCCGTTCTCACTACTTCTGTATTTTTCTCATTTAGAGGAGACTAGAGGAAAAGAGAGGAGGCAGGCAAGGGAAGAGGGTTTTTTTTAATCCCTGGACTTTGGCTATCAAGGATGAATAAGCAGCAGGGTGGGAGTTAAGGAGAGCTGCTCACTCTTCTCTTTTTTTCCCCCATGTAATGGGGGAATACCCGTGCCATATAGGTCCTGCTGACCAATGAACACCCCCCCGCCCCTGCCAGCCAGGGGATCTGTTGGACTGCTGTAGCCTTGCCCCTGCATTGTGACCTGCTGTGTAGCCAGGCTGCTGGCTGAGGATGACTATCAGACATATGTGGCTATGTGATGCAAACTGGTTTGTGCCATTTAAGAAGAGATTTAAAACCCGCTAGCAACAGCTTCTCTGTCTAGGCTGAGGGGACAGCGGCATATTCTGCAGAACCTGTGCATGTCCCTGACTGAAAGAATAAACACAAAGCCCAGAGAAGCTGGAGGACTGGTCTCTGGAGGAATCATCTTAACATACCCTTGGTTAAGGAGCCTTTGCTTAGTAGGAACATGGGTTTGCGTTTCGGGGAGTCACCTTTAATGCTTTTGTCTGTATTTAATCTTACTGACTGAAAGGAAGTGAGAACACCAGCCTAATAGGTGTTACTATGTAGAGAAATACCAGTTTATTAGAATTGGAAGGAGTATCAAAATTGCCGGTCTCTGCAACAGCTATTAAATTACCTGGGTGAATTCTGTTTGTCTGTTTCTTTCATCAGTCCGGAACGACTTCATCCCAGAGACACCAGCTATTTCTTACACCCTAATGCCCTTCCTGTATGTTTGATGAAACAGAGGTGAAACATTTGAGACAGGTGCAGACCATGGGCTAATAGTGTAATCTCTTATAACACAACTTGTTTTGAATGCATTCTGCCTATTTCTACTGCCTGGCTTGAGATTCTTCAAGTCAGCCATTAGGACAGACATGCCTGACCATGATTTGGAAAGCTGGCATATCATTTTAGCAGTGTTTCAAAGTCATCGTGTTTTGGGGATTGCATGCAGGAGTTGGTTATGTGACATTAATCTGCAATCTCTGTGGAGGGTAAAGTTTACACAATCACTTCAATGCTGACACTAACATATGTGTGGTGGAATTTCTTCACTGTTGTAAAATAGAATGTGATGTAGAAGGAGCCTGACAATAAAGAGGAGTAGAGGACAATTTTATAAATAAGAAAAATTTCTTTCTAGCCTGGCCAGGAGAGCTTTGCTCTGTGTAAATAGCACTTTTGCCTCCTGGCCTTGCAATCCAGTAGGAATCAAAATGATGCTGGGAGAGTTATTCCTATGTGACTTCAGCTTATATTATAGAGGCTAAAGTAGAGGTTTTGTGAGAAGGGACTAGTGATATCCAAAAAGAATCAAGAATTGCTTTGACAGACCTAGAGCAGGACACACGAATCAGTTTCAGGATTACCGGTGTGCAATACCGAGGGAAGATTAAGTAACTGTTCGGTCGGGTAGACTGAATATACTGAAGTGTTAGATGCTACAGGGAATTGTCATCACTCCAGGTAGGTCATGTAATTAATTTCACTTTTCCCTGCTCACTTCGGATGCAAATTCTTCGCTGTGGAGTCAGGAGGGGGAACTAAGTTGCCTGCTGCTGTTTGGCTTTCTGTTTTCGGTACTATTTGCCAGCCGTTCTGATGCATATTACATTTGACCTGTAGTGGCTGGGAGGTCACAGAAAGATCACTTGTTTCTCTGCATTGCTCCTGCAGTTGAGTGCTGTTGAACCTTTGGATGCCCCCACATTTAATAGTGTTGCTGTCTATGTGTTAGTTTGAGAGTCATTTCAAGAAAACTCTGCAGTTGTCTAATTTAAATTACTGACTAAAAAAACCCCAACCTGCCATGATAAAATGATATCACTTTTTATAAAGAAAGGAAAAAGGGGAGCCACCAAGTGATTGGGTCTGTTTATACCCAAACTTATCCTGGGACAATGGATTTGGATGAAACTTGCCACTTGGCTTGTTGCCGTTCCACGTGTTCCGTGCCTAAGGATCAAGACTGTAATAGAAGTGAGTGACTGTGTGCACAGATGATCATGTAAACCTCTGTCCAAAGCATATGCTTCTGTACGGTTCATAGTGTGTGCTGTTGGTCTACCTTAAGGAGTTGAAAGGGATGTAAATTATCTTGATACATGTGCAAATTTATGTCTCTGTGTGTATTTGTGTGGCTCAGCCTTCCTAATCTCCACTGAGAACCAGGGCAAACCTGAAAGCTGTCACAGAAAGCAGAGAGAATTGTGTGCTTGTGTGCATCAGAGCCAGGAACAGAAATAGCTCTCGTAATAAATGGAGTTTTGCTGGTCAGAATGTATGGCCTTGGCCTAAGGGGGTGAACTTTGTCTTGTAGTGAAGGAGGACAGACATCAGTTAAAGCTTTTTTGGGCTGTGTGCTGCTCTTCTGTGGAATCAATATCAACTAGTTTACAAAGCTCTGAGTCTTCGGGGAGCTGTGCAGAAGACGACATATCCTTTATCAGTCCCTTCATGGTAATAAAGTAAAGCTGTAAGCGAGGAGACAGCCTGAAGTCTTCTGCTTACTACAATTTTTAGGTCATGAGTAAATGATGCAGGTCTTTATGCTTCGATGAAGCACAGAATACAGAGACACCATGGCTGAAGTTATGTAGACCATATGTTCCCTAGGGCACCTTCGTTGACCTTGTGTATGGAATCCAGGCAATGAGGCTTTGATCCCTGAGTGAGATGAAGTAACCACTGGCTTTCCAGGGGAGCCAACATTTAGGCTGGGGAGCATTCCTGGAGATTAATGTGACTGCTGGCAGATGGCATATGAGTGATCATAAGCATCTGTTAATTTTTAAGTATGTGTCTATGGCCAAATGTTGGTCTCTGTAGTCATGCACTGGAAGACAGGCAAGGAGCAAAAACCACCTCCTGTTTCATTACCGTCTCTTTTTTCCTGTCCTCACATGGCCAGACATGGTCTGCGTGTATTCTTGTCAGGCTGTGGCTTATTGCACTTTTAAAAGGCTGGGTGCAACGGTTTGACCTGATTAAGGCCACTGCATTTACCTGCTGTATACAAATTGAGGTGATGATAATTTCTAATAAAGATAAGTAAATTTTCTCTGTAAACAGATGATCTCTCCTCTCCTGACACTCTGATACCAGTGTCTCATACTCCCTGCGTTTTATCAAAATAAGCATTACAGCACCTGGTCAATTAATCCTACGTTAAGTTACAGTGGACTTCAGCTTCAAAAGAATGTCCCTGGTATTCTTGATCAATTCAGGAAGCTACCCTGGTGTTTAAAAGAGGCTTTGGCTGATGTACTGACTCTCTCCCAAACTCACTGTGCTGGCACAGATGAGACTGTCTCCTCTTTACACAGGGCATTATTCTACAGGTGCTGTTGCTCGTGTTCAAGGGTAGGAAGACCACTGCCAAGTCCACCGCTGCTACGTGCAATTTGGCAGGTACACAGTTTGCCTCTCCTTGCAAATGTTGTTCAGGAATATGTTCCCCACAGATTTTTGTGACCTTGCTGTTCTCTGTCACTTGGGCCCTGCCTTAAGACTGCTTTGCTCAAACAAAAGCGGCCTGGAGCCAGGTTCAGTTGATATGCGAGTCATCTCTGCTGGTGAGTGTCAAGGTTGTGTACACAAAACAAACAGCTGTTTCAAAGAAGTAAGGCAGCATTGTCGTTTGTCTTTTATTGGACTTTGAAGGAAGAGCAAAGGTATCATTTGTTTACTGCTTTGTTTGCTGTGGGAATAAGGTGATGTGCTAAAAGGCAGAGGTGGTGCCAGAGAAATGGATTTTTCTGTAACCTAAGGTCCTTAGAGAAGGGAGCATCTGTAGCTTTACACATGGTGCTGATTTAGAAAACACACCTTCCTGGATGTTCAAATGTAACTTGTGGTGCAGTTATGAGTGTTTCCCTGCAAAGAAGTTAGTGCTGAACTGCTTTTTTTCTGGGATTCCATAATGGCTGGCTTTTGGGATTGCTAAGGCTCTTGTGCCTGAGGGTTTCTGAGTTCAAGTGCGTAACTAGGAGGAGCGATCTTGCACTAAAATGCTTACCACTCTGTTTCTACAATTTTCTCAAACCTGTTTTTAAAGCCTGAGTCTTTGTGGATGAGAAATCATCACCTCTCTTCTGCTGAATTTTCATTGGGATTTCTGCGGCTTAGGCTAGTATCTTAGGCTATACCACAGGAGGGATCCTTTTTCTGAGAAAGTAACAGAGGGACTTCAGACTCTGTGAATCTTTTTTGTTTTCCTTTTTTAATTTTTATGTTGTGTTCTGTACCTTGGAAGTCCCTCCTGCCTAGCCTGTTTCAAGGTTACTGTGAACTGGAGGGAAGAGGGAAAATACAGCAAGGAGCTACCAAGTAAACCTCCTGTGATCCTCATTCTTTAGGCTGTAGTGTTTCTTCACTGTTGCCCAGGATGTTGCTGAAATTGCCATTGGGGCAAAATCCCTGGTGTGCCTTGAGCAACTAACCCAACTCTTTCGAGTGATCACTCCTAGGGGCAGCTAGAGAGAAGGGGAATTAAGTACCTCCAGTCTGGGCAGCTAAACAATTTTCTGACATTCCTTTGTGTAGCAAGAAAGTTGCTGGTCTCCTCCAGGCAGGAAAGTATCCTTTAACATCCTTAGCACAGTCCTCTGTGCCAGGGGAAGGGTGAGGGGAACACCTTTCACAAAATAGCTCAGCTTCTGTGCTCTCCTGAAGTGATATCTTCTTTTGCTGGTGTGGGAGGGCTACGTGGGCTGGCTGACTGGCCGACAGGTAGAATGTTTTTATTCTTAGTCTTGGTAAGGTCCATGGTAAGGAACCAAGGAGATTTTACAGGGTAAAAGAGAAGTAGAGGGGAGTGTGCTTACAAGGTTAAATTCCAGAAAAGTTCAAGGAAAGTATACCAGTACAGCTGGCTTCCTGATGACTGGGCCATACTGCCTGCCAGAGCTGATTGCTTAAGCGCAGTTTGAATAGAAATCATTAAGGAAATGGGACTTGCCTGCTCTCTGTACACAGATTTCACTAAGAGACCACCAGGTTATACTTACAGATTTCATTGCCAGCTTGTCACATTGTTAAACTAATGAACCCAGGCCTTGAAACCTGCTACAATATGGAAAGGAGACAGTGTTCCCTGGCTCCTGAAATACATAGAGTAAAACAAAACCTGTCCAGCAAGGCTGATGGTAGTGCTGAGACCCTTGGAACGTGTCACCTAAAAAGAAAATTGGAGACCGAGTAAGAGTCTCACAGCCTGAGTAACCAAGGTGAATAGGAAGGAGAAGGTGGCAGTCCGGGACAGCATTTGCAACATATTCCTGGGTCATATAAGTTTATTTTTGTTTTCCAGCCATTTAGTTGTAACAATTAAAGCATCAAGTGACTTTTGCCCAGGTGAAGTGTCCTGCCTCATGTTGCTTAGAAAGTTTCTGACTAATGTGGGAGCTGCGAAAACATACCCAGTAATCAATGCTCAAGTCATTAGGCCTTGTGTAAATCTGCCTTTGGAACAGGGAGGTATGCTGGCACCCACAGAAACAGTAGAAGCTAAGAAATAAGCCAAATGTCTCTGGCTTTTGACATGTTGTTCTTGTTTGCAGTTGATTTCTTTTTGCAGTTTTTGTGGCTGTTTACAATAGTTTACCCTGAAAGAGGCAGAGTAGGTGTCCTGGTTTTGGCTGGGATAGAGTTAAATTCTTAGTAGCAGCTGGTATAGCACAGTGTTTAGGATTTCAGATGACAATAATGTTGATAACACACTGATGTAGTAGTTGTTGCCAAGCAGTCAAGAACTTTCCAGCTTCTTATGCTGCCCTGCCAATGAGGAGGCGGGTGGCGCCCAAGAAGCTGGGAGGAGACACAGCCAGGACAGCTGACCCAAACTGGCCAAAGGGATAGTCCATACCATACTATGTCATGCCCAGTATATAACAGGGGAGTTGGTCTGGAGGCAGCACAGCTCAGGATCTAGCTGAGCGTGAGCTTTGGGTGGTGAGCAGTTGTGTTGTGCATGGCTTGTTGCGTATATTCTATTATTATTTATTATCATCTTCCTTTTCTATTAAACTGCCTGTATCTCGACCCACAAGTTTTACCTTTTTCTTTTTGATTCTCTCCCCCACCATCCCACTGTTGGGGGGAGTGAGTGAATGGCTGTGTGGTTGTTTTAGCTGCCTGCTGAGTTAAACAGCAAGAGTAGGGAACCACCATCTTGTCACCACCAGTGGTGTGTAGGAGCCTGGGGTCAGGGGAATGATTGCGTGAAAGACATCTGCAGCGCATAGTGTGACCCATTATGTCTGTGAGTCACAGCACGCAGTTAAAGCATTTGAACCCGCCAGTTCTTTTACAGGTGTTTCATCAGACAACAGGGCCAAAAGCTTGTTTTCCAGAATGACTGTTGGATCTCTCAAGTCTTGTGCTTGCACTCCGAATGGTGAGCACAGATAGGTGGTACACCTGAGCCCAAGAGCAACAACCGCTTTGTGGGTGCCCCAACAGTAAATTTGAATGAGAATAAATCAATAATATCAGTGACATTATGAACTGAAAACAATAAATGTAGCATAAGTATGAATAACAACTGCAAACAATACCCAATTCGATATCTAGATCATCTTGTTTCATAATATACCGATAAACAACACTGGAGCTCTCAATACAAGGCACAAAAATGAAAATCAAGTCTTACGTACTAAATATTCATGGAATGTATTTCAATTTTGATGTGAAAACTCATAGTAACCAATAGCACTTCCTTGATTTGGGTAAACAATTTTAGGTACCTTCCAAGCTGCTACAATCTGCTTTGTTTTTAAAAATTCAGCACAAAGTAAGTGTTTTCCTGTCAGTTATGTCAGGCAAGAATCTGTAACAGAACAGTGTAATGGCTGTCCTGAAAAGAAGAAAGATTCTGTTGGCAGATCTTATTGCCTCATATTTCTGATGGTAACCGATAAGAAATAATTCTTTAACAGTTACTGACTATTAGAACTTGTTCTTTTTCCTCTCCCATCCAAAATGAAAATGTTGGAAAATAGCAGTTGAAGCAGTTAACATCAAGGTCAACCTATGGAAATATGTACATGTCTGTAGATTGATCAGTATACCTTTTTTTGGTCCTTTACAATCCTTGATGAATCAAACCTTGCAACATCAATGAATTAGGGAAAGTTAGTCCTTAGTTTACGGGGGAAGGGCTGAAACCAAAAGCAAGTTTTGGCACACCTGGGACCAGAACACAAAACTCTAGGTTATCTGCAAGAGTGGTCTTTTTCTGACTGTCTGGAGGTGTGTGTGTTACTTTAGTTTTCTGTGCTTACGTTTATTTCTTACAATGCAGTAGATAAGAGGACATTTTCTGGTGTACTTCACAGGGTTTCTGGAGGAGAACTTTTTGACTTCCTGGCACAGAAGGAGTCTCTGAGTGAAGAGGAAGCAACCAGATTCATCAAGCAGATTTTGGATGGTGTGAATTATCTTCACTCTAAGAAAATTGCTCACTTTGATTTAAAGGTAAAGATGCTGATTCAGACTTCGTGTTGTTTTTTAATGATGGGTTGTACCTTCTTCAATTTATTAGATATCTGTATTTGATAACATGCCTAAAATAATAGGTAAGGCCTTTTAAATGCATTTCACAGCTGAGTACTCCAAGGAAGACAATCTCCTTTATCAGGCCTACAGTAACTTTTGGATGGGCTTATATATTTTCTGACTGAGAAAAAGAAATTGTAAGTCTCCCGCTGTTTGTATTTGTGGTATTATCCAAAGCATGCTGTTGTAAAAAAACCCAAACAAACAAAAAAACCACCACAACAAAAACCAAAACAAATTAGCACGATGTACAGAAGAAATACATTTTTGGGAAGAGGAAGGCCAGGTCCAGCTACAACCAACTGTTGCTGTTTCCAGTCCGCACTGTGCTTATAATTACATGAGGAGTATGTGCCATCCAGTGCAGTTTAGTTGAGTGAAAGGCTTCTTGCTTTCTTAGCTACTTAGGGCCTTGAAAGCACATCTCAGAGAGCTCTCTTCCTACTGTGCCAGGTGACATTTTGTAGCTTTGGTCCTTGACTTCGATATCAGTGCAACTGGTCTAGGCGATACAGAAGAGATTGTCTCTCTCTCCTTTTGATTGTGGCCTACCTAGGTGAACATGCTTCTCTGAAGTTAGGAGTCTTTTGGCCTTGAGAATGATACTCCTGAGACTGGAAGAAACAGCTTTCTTTGTAACAGACTCACAGCTATAGAACTGGCTGCTTCAAACATTGCTGCTTCCAGAAATACATTCAAAATGCACTTATCCCCTAGGAGAAAGTAGAATAAAAGAGAGGAGGGTGCTGTTTTAAAATGAAGGAAAAAGGAAGGAACTCTACTGCGAGATTACGTGTTCCTTGTCCTAACTTTAAATCCAGGTTAGTTTACTACTATTACTAATGATATGTGTGCTGTAGAGAGACTCCTCACGGATTCTCAGGGTATATATGCTGATTCCCTGTGCTAAATGTGTGCCTAATGCTATTTTTGTCTTAAACTGCCAGTATAGGTTGGGGACAGACCTGCTGGAGAGCAGTGTAGGGGAAAGGGACCTGGGGGTCCTGGTGGACGGAGGGATGACCATGAGCCAGCCATGTGCCCCGGTGGCCAGGAAGGCCAATGGCACCCTGGGATGCATTAGAAGAGGTGTGGTCAGTAGGTCGAGGGAGGTCCTCCTCCCCCTCTATTCTGCCTTAATGAGGCTGCATCTGGAGTATTGCGTCCAGTTCTGGGCCCCTCAGCTTAAGAAGGATAGGGAACTGCTAGAGAGACTCCAACACAGAGCCACTAAGATGATCAAGGGAGTGGAACATCTCCCTTATGAGGAAAGGCTGAGGGAGCTGGGTCTCTTTAGCTTGGAGAAGAGGAGGCTGAGGGGTGACCTTATCAACGTTTATAAATATGTTAAGGGTGAGTGTCGGGAAGATGGAGCCAGGCTCTTCTCGGCCTCATTAAGCGATAGGACAAGGGGCAACGGGTTCAAGCTGGGAGCATAGGAGGTTCCGGGTTAACATGAGGAAAAACTTTTTCACCGTGAGGGTGACAGAGCACTGGAACAGGCTGCCCAGAGAGGTTGTGGAGTCTCCTTCTCTGGAGACATTCAAAACCCAACTGGACACGCTCCTGAGTGATGTGCTAGAGCACAACCTTGGCGGGGGGGTTGGACTAGATGATCTTTCAAGGTCCCTTCCAACCTCTATGATTCTGTGATTCTGTGAAACTGCTTGGTCTTGAGTCAGTGTTAATGGCATATATGTAGTCGTTGCAAATCACATCTAACCTAAGAAAGTGGTTAGCAAAGTACTGTCCGAATCTTCACAGGGCGCCTGTGAAAAAGCATAGGAGATGTGCACATCTTTGTTTGTTCACATACTTGGTTTTTAAATTACTACATGAAACCAGAAGCCAAAGACAGAAAGTTTTCACTGTGTATTAGAAAACAGTGTAATATCCAATGGCATGAAATTACTGTGAGAATATAGGGTGCAACTTTTTCAATACTGATCTCTAGCTACTAATTGTGATACTTAATACCAGTAATGTCAGGTGGTCAATGAAGGCGTTACAAGAAATACAAGATAGAAATCTGAAAGGCTAAGTAAAGAATTGTTTCACTGATAGTGAATGTCAAATGACCTAAAGCGTGTTCACAGAATAACTGTCCTGGGTTTTATAGGACTGGGTTTGGAGTTTTATTAGTGTTAAATTAGACCTGTATTTTTAAGCAGTGATCTGATTAGATAGAGGATGATTCATAATTACCTTGTCACTTGACAGGGCTCCAACAGCTGCAGTGAAGCTACAGTGACTTAACCACTTAAGGAATAAAACAGTCCAAGTGACTGTGACTTGTTGCCATTTCAGTCTGTTCCGTGTGCTTGCTCTAAACAAGCTTACATCATGTATCTGGGGTGAACACATATACCCTAGATCCATGGAAGAAAACCAGACTTGTTAGCCTGAGGATGAAATATTCTTGGTCCAGTGACTATGACAATGAATTATTCATATGCTCTCTTTCCCAGAGCAGCTCTGACTGAGAGTATGGGTTAGCAGGAGCTGCTTCCACAGTAGGATCTGCTGTGAAAAGGCCAGGCAGCTGCCAGCAGGGAATCAAACTGTCTCACTGTTGCTTTTAAGCTTATGATTAAGTTAGGACAAATTAATGCATTAAAGCTCTTCACGAGAGATAAATTGAATCCATAGTTTACTGTGAAACCTGTGAAATAGGGTGATGGTAGGGAGTAGAAAGTAAACTTATTGAAGAAATAAGTTTATGAAATATCTGTTATATGTGGTAAAGAAAGTAAAAGTCTATAGTCAAAAAAAGTTAGCTTTATTTTCACAGTTCTAGCTTCGGCTTTTTCCTACAATGTTGTGAGAAATGTGTTCTTTGAATAGCTTCCTATCATGTATGAACTTTGACCTCTGATCCCAACTCCTTCCATTTTCTGGACTGTTCAGATAGGAAGTCTTGGAACTTTCCTGGCCTTGTTGCAGCTGTGAATTTAGTCTCAGAGAAGAGCTTTTTCCATCCCGAAGCAGGTTCAGATGTGACTAGAGTCCCTCAAGAAGCATTTAATAAGACATCTTCCAGAGAGTTACAGTACAGTACATTATAGGGATGGCTGGGCAGAAATAGCGAGGTTTTCCAGTGTAAATTCCAACAGCAGATCAGTAAAATTGCTGTCAGTCAAAATATTCAGTGGTGCAGCTCTCCCTGAGAATCAAGCAATGGCGCTCTGTCTCTGCAGCGGGTATCTGCGCTACTCCAGCTACCTGCTAGCTGCTGTTATTTGTGCACCAGGTGGTGTAACTGAGGCAAATCCATGGGGCTGGGGTGTGACACCTCCCCAGGAGGGCCCTGCAGGCCAGGGATATATTTTCTGTTTTAAGAGAGGGCAAGATAAACTGAGCTTCTACTTTGTGCTATATCGCAGTGCTGCTGGGCTGATAATCTAGTGTCGTATCTTGTCAGACTAACGAACAACATAGAATTGGGTGAAAAACTTCTGTACTCACTGTGAAAACAAGGGTGTCTTGTTTTTATCCTGGCAATAGCCATCATTAAGAAAATAATCTTAGGAGGGCTAAAAGGAAGGTAGAGAAAGGCAGGTTTTGTATGAGATAAAGTTAAAGAAATGGAAGTATTACTTTTATTAGATTTTCTTTGTCTTTATGAAGTTCTCGTCCATTCAGTGATGTTGAATTTCCCAAGCTGTCATCCCTTTATCAAAAGAAGGAATTTTAAATGGTTACGCTCAGGTATGTGTATCTTGTTCTACAGTGTTGTATATGTGAAGAAAAAAAAAGCACTCGAACTCTATTACTTTCCGAAGATATTAAGATTATAATAACAAAGATCTATCTTTTGATATTTTTAGCCTGAAAACATTATGCTTCTAGACAAGAATATCCCTATTCCACACATCAAACTCATTGACTTTGGCCTGGCTCACAAAATAGAAGATGGAGTTGAATTTAAAAACATTTTTGGAACTCCAGAATTTGTTGGTGAGTGACTGACTCGTTCCTTTGTCTCGTATTGCAAGCTCCATGAGGAAATTGGGACTTCTTTTCAAAGTTAAGAAGTGAGGGTTAGAGGTAGTTTCAGTCTCATTTGTATCAAGGTGACCTAAACCTGGAGGCTTACTTAATTGTTCTGGAATAGGCAAAAGGTGCTTTCTGTAAACCGGACATGCTACTCCTGTGAGAGTAGGTTTCTGCCAAATAAATACTGAGATGTAAATTTAGGATTGAGATTGTGAAACCCTACAGATACAAATTATAATTTTTACTTGTTCCCTGGGGCAAGTAAGCTCTCTGTTGTGTAGTACACAGGTAGGCAATTCAGTGGGTACCTCTGTCATTGCTTTTTAGAGCAAACTGCCGCGCACTGTACACCTGTTGAATACAAAGCTCTCATCTCCCCTTACATTTTCCCACCTGAATCTTTTTTTGGTATGCAGTGATCATAATTCTGATCCTGTCTCACTTGAAATTTAGGTTAATCCTACTCCTTTCTACTAGTTTCAGTTAGAGGTTTTGGGGTTGGTTTTGGGGTTTGGGGAACAGGAGGAGAATTGTAATTCATGTTCCAGTTAAACACAGCCACTAGAGACACCTTTTTCATCTCGTTACCTTACCTTGGTGTTTTGTCTTGCATGTAGTCTTATACAGGGATGTTTTTCAATGAGGAGATGTTTCTTATAAAGATAATAGGGTTTGACATGGATAGCAATGTTGTCTGGCATGTGATTTCAGTCCCTTGCCCAAGGGCTGCTTCTGACTGGCCATTAGAAACAAGCTTTAATGGCACCAGTTAAAAACAAAACAAAAACTCAGATTGTTGGGGGTAACAGTATCCTTGGGAGGTGAAATAATTTGTTATTTGTTATAATTTGCATTGTAATTAATATACAATATCTGCTTTACCCTTATTCTTGAGTTGCGTTATGCTCCAAGTTACTCTAATCTGTGAACCTGAATTCCTGTCAGGGCTAAAAACCTATGAACAGTGCATCCTGGAACTGCCTTTCCTTTTCCCACCACTCCCCTTTCTCCCCTTTGGTCATTCTTGACCTGCTACTCAACTCAGCCTGGTAAGAATTTGTCACCTTGGTTGTTGATGTTTGATTAAATTTTTCTTATAGCTCCGGAAATAGTGAACTATGAACCACTTGGACTAGCTGCAGACATGTGGTAAGTTTTTAAAGTTTGTGTTTGTGGGATTGTTGGTGGTTTTTTCCCCCAGGGTGCTCTACTGTTACTTTTTCCCAGTTAGCTCTGAAAGAATCCATTCTACTGCAACAAATTAAAACCAAAACAAAACAAACCGACTTAAGTGCAGTTAATCACTCTTTGTTTTGTCTTTCCATTTTTTATGCATTCTTTTTAATTAGAAGGTAAGCATTTCTGCAAAATTACAGTGAGGAACTTTAATGATGACAGTTATAGAGTTAACAGTTTGCTATTGTCCACTGCAGAGGAGCACTCTTAAAAGAATACATGCTCCTGCAGCGTTTGTGACGGCTTTATCTGTAAGAGCACTGTATGCAGAGGAGACCTGCGTACTAGTCTGATCTGCTGAGAAGGCAGGCAAGAGAGATCACCCTAAAGAAAACATCCTTGCTTCTATTTCTTGGTATTCCTGATCTGTACTGCAGTAAATACCTGCTAGAGTAGAAATACATGAAGAGACTTCAACTACGCACATCACTTGAGTTATGTGTAAAATTCATGTTTTCCCTGAAACACCGTCTTCGAGAGATGTAAGCAGTTACCTAATGCGATGATGGCTCTCCTGCCTGCATAGCAGCTACAAATGACTTTTTCATGTTGTGTACTTGAAGAGCAACACAGGTCATGTAGAACCCCTGCAATTAATCATCTTTGTTTTTTAGGAGCATAGGAGTCATCACCTACATACTGTGAGTACAATACTTTTACACTTCTGTAGAAGTTCCTAAAGCTTTATTGTACTAGTACGAAAGAGCTCTTCCCTTTAGGCATTTAAGAAAGGAGCTGCACACACGGGGTGAGCAGCGGTTTGTCTAACAGGCAAATGTTTTCCTGCAGCTTTTACAAGTTTAAAAGAAGGGATGAAACAAGATGGGCATTCTGAGCAGACAAAGAACAAATGTCTCTAGCATCACAGGGCATTTCTGCTTCTTAGGGACCTCATCAGCTCCAAATGGTAGAAGACGGAAAAGCCCAAGCAGATTGGGTGTTCATAGAACGGCTGTGAGCTACCAGTGTTTAGAGAGAATAGAAACAGAAAGAATAATAGTACTGTTTACATGATGAGTTACTCCAGGTGAACACAGGTAAGTTTGAATTTGCTTGTAAAGGAAGCAGTCTAGAATAGTATGCATAAATATGGTCACCCATATTCAGAAAGGTGAATTTAAGCTGGGATAGGCACAGAGAAGTTGACTCTAGGAACTGAGGATTTGTCTTACAGGAGAAAAGAGCTTGTTAAAGCTAATAAGGCAAAGGCTGATGATGGGAAATGTCACTGCAGTCAGTAAGCACAAGTGGAGGGGAAAAAAAAGATGCTTTTTAGAAGAAAAGCATGTGATGAATAAATCCAGTGATGAATGAATAAAAGTAGAAAACTATGACAAGCTCAAACTCTTAAAGAATTGAGGTTCTGTGGCTATATGGGGGACAAGCAGATGAGAGAGTTTTAAGCTGGAGCTTGACAGTTTGTGAAAGTGTGTAACAACAGATGCATGCAACAGGGGGACAGCACTAGTTGCTTCAAGAATTCTCTCCTCTTGTTTGGGGTGAGAAGTACAGAAGTGGTCAGGGATTGTTGAACCTAACTGCTCCCATTGAAATCAAGCTCCTGTGACTGCTGGGGGAGCAGGGCATGGTGGATACTGCATGCTTGAAAATGCCTCATCCTAACATTACTACCCTGGGCTTCTGCTGTTCCTTATGACACTCAGAGGACTAACTTGCTACCAAACTTAAAGAAGGTGCACTCCAGTATTAGAGGGATTTGCACTGCACAGCTGAAGGCTCGATACAAGTATGGAGGCCTGTAGGGGAGGGATTGTCTTTTCAGTGTGGAAAATAAATGCAGTGGAGTTAAATCCATTCTTGGGCTATACTTAAGGCTTAGACCCCAAAAGCTGTAAAAGAGCTGTGGTCTGGGAAATTGGATTCAGTGCAACAATTTCCTTTCTGTCCTGTGATTCAGAAAAAGACAGGGATGCTGGTTGAGCCCAAGCTCGGGTAAAGGGGCTTAAAATATTGTCCAGACCCTTGCTTTTTATCAGCAGTCTGGTCTTCAGTGACACGTGACCTTGACAGGACATTAAACTTTGCAAATTGCTGCTTCTGTATGTTCATAAATGTTGAGAGAAGAACTTAGAAGCTGAATATAAGCAGGTGGGAATACTTCCCATGCAATTACAGCAGTGCACAGTCAGCCAGGTGCTCTCAAGGTTTTTCTATTGCATTGGGAGTTCTGTCCTGAGGGCAGAATAATGAATTGGATTTCTACGCTGTATCTAATGTAGGAGTTGTGTTTTACCCAGTTGTCTAGTAATGATTGCCATAGTAATTAAGGTTGAAAATTGTCTCCCTACAAAAGATCAGGAAAAAAAAGCATGCTTTTATGATGGGAGGGGTCAGCTTGTATGATAAGCAATGTACTAGAAATTTGCGTGCCTTTAACTAGTATTGCCTGTTAATTATAAAGCCTTTTGCTTTGAAGAATTCTGAATAAATAGGGTGTGTTTAATGATACTGCCTACTTAAGCAAACACGGCAGCAATCAGATGGATGCCATCATCAGGTAAAGAGATCAGAATGCCTACAGGTCGTTAATTCAATAATCTCTGGAGTGATTCACTGGGTTGTAAGGGCAAAGCCTTTATTACTGACATCTGATGTTAGATGTTTACAGGCACTGAGTCAGGATATGACAAAAGTAATTTGCATTAGGTGTTAGGATTTGAGAATCCTCCCATTTCACACACCTCAAAACTGAGTCCCAAAGAGGGTGGGAAGGGTGGAATGAATTGAGGAGAACAGAATGCTTCCAGCGAAGGATCTGAAGATGGGATTGCAGCTGCTTCATGGCACAGTTTTGGGAAAGGCAAAAGAAATGAAGGCTCTGGGGCAGGTCTCCAAGCTTTATTTTGGAACAATGCCCATGGTCTGTGGTGAGGTGCCTGCTTGTAGCCTTCTTTGTGGTGAACAGAAATGGAACAAAAGCTCAAGAGGGAGTATGTAGAACCTGTTAAGAAGAGATTGGCTGTGACTTGTGGAGTGAAATTCCCTGCCTCAAAGACAACTGGACGACTTTACTCATGCTGCCTTGTTGTGTCAGCTGCTTTGGCGTCATTGCATGATTGTAGAGGGGGAGAGGAAATAGCTTATGCACTCAAATGTTTATTCTGTGGATAAAACCACCTGTGGTGGCTGGGGACTGGGCTGAATAGCCCTGCTGGTCCTATCTAACTTGCTGCTTACCCCCAAATTCCCAATCAACATGGTAGCGGCAATACAGATAGGGTAACAGGTCTGTTGAGCAGCATCGTGTAAGCAAGCAGTTTAGCATTCAAAACTGCAATGTAGATCCCAGGTGTTTGCTGCAGTCCTGTTTTGAGCTTGCTGCACCCTGAAACTATGCTATCAAAGCTAGGCATAATAGATAATAATAATAGCCCAGAAGATTTTAAAAAAGGGATGAGATCAATTTTCTTGGTATAAATAACATTTCCAGTAAACCAGACTTCTGCAAGTCAGCATCCCTGTGGATTGGGGAGGGGAGGCAGGGCAGGAGGAGTCTGCAATGAATCTGTTCTGACACTTGAGTTTTATGGAGCAGAGGTAAATAGTCATCAAACCTGAAGGTCGTCAGTCACAGTTGAGTGATACGCAAAGCAGGATGAAAGCTTTTTCTGTCTAAGATTGCTGAATGGCATTTTATTATGATGATGTCTCCATTATATTCTTGCAGTTGGAGCAGAGTGCCAACAGAATGAAATCTTGCATCATTCAGAAACAGTTGGGGCTTACTGCAACCTTTCCTTTGCAGATTCCTTTTAACAAGCAGCATGGCCCTACCTCTCTGGCGGAGCTGGCCCTTAGGCAAGGCCATGCACCTGACTTTGGATCACACATTGTACTTGATTCCAGCTGAGAAAGGTTTTGTGATTGAACTTGCTGTGCAGGGAACTTGTCAGTAGCTTTGCAGGCAGAAAAGCAGCGGGGACAGGGTTTTCCTATGCCAAGAAAATCTATAGAAACCCTACTTTATCTGCTTGAAGCTGATAGAATCGTCTGCCTGGTAGTGTTTGTGGGTTCATGGGGATAGAGATGCCTCAGCTGAAGCTTTTTCTACTTTGATTAGCAATGACTTCAGTGAGACACTTAAGACAATCTGTGCATTTCTATCTGTGCGCACGTTAGTGCTGCACTAGACTTTCAAAAGGAGTCTGTCTCATAACCGTAGATGCAGTGAGCCAAAGCTGGGCCTGTTGTTTCCCATGTGCTGCTACAGCACGAGATCCACAAATGTCCTGAAGAGTGTATTACACAGTCACTGTAATTTCATTAGGGGACCTCGGCTGTTTATTTTTCAAGTTGATTCTTCTTTCTGGCTTATCCAGGCTTAGTGGTGCATCACCTTTCCTTGGAGAAACTAAACAAGAAACGCTTGCCAACATTACAGCTGTGAATTATGAATTTGACGAAGAATTTTTCAGCAATACCAGTGACCTGGCAAAAGACTTTATTCAGAAACTCCTGGTGAAAGATACACGGTAAGTGAAAATTCAGAAAGAATTCAGAATCTGTCTCTCAGACAAACCTGGTGAAACAGAGCCTGGTGAGTAATCTGTAACGCCTTCCCTGCAGTGTGTATTGCCATTCAAGAGCCAGACAGGAAGCAAAGTTCTGCTGCTGTGCCCCTAGCTAAACAGTGCCCCCAGAAGCTCTAACAGAAGAAATGAAAATCTCCTCAGTTAAATTTCCCTTTCAGGACTGAATTCTCACCTGAGTCAAGCTGGTAGAACAGGTTGTAGGTGAAGGGCTGAAAAGGGCGTGCATATCTCTAGTTCTGGGTAATACCATTCCAATGTTTCAGTCTATTATGAACTACTTGCAAGGAGGTGATGTGATCCCAGAATATGTTCCTAGCTGGTGCAAAGGCAGAAAAATCTTCACATGTGCTTGTACTGGAATTGTTCCTTACGTCTCTGCATCTGTTGCAATCACCTAGAATTTGTGTCACAGCTATGCAGGTCTTTATTCCCAGTTCATAGAGACCACAGCCCTTTCTTTAGTTTTTCTTACTTCTAATAAAGTGCACACAGAAGTAGCATCTCCTTGTCCATAACCCTGTTTGTCCTGTAGGGAAATCAGGCCTTTGCAGTTCTTTCCAATGGCTTCATTAGGGGAGAATATAGATATTAGGGAGAAAGAGGCAAACTGTTCAGTCAAGATTTCTGCAAATTCTCAGGCCTTGGAACAGACTGGAATAGGTGGGGTTTGACGAGAGGTTTGCACAGGTCTAGCAACCTCCTTTTGAGAAAGGACAAGTCAGTGGTACTGCTATTGGTCCCACCTACAGAGGCAGTCCCTGTGCAGTGCTGTATTTCTACCTTTGATTCTGAGCGCTCTCAATGTGCTCCTCGGCCAACTGCTGCAGTGCAGGAGGAACTTGGGAGTGATCGGGTTTCGTTAGGTTTGAAGTATTCCTCTCAGAAATGTTGCTTTCAGGAAATGGCAGCTCCTGCAGTGATGTAATACAGTGTTCCAAAGGACAGTTTTGATCTAATTCATGTTGTATACCTTGATTCACACACAGTCGTATTAAAGGTGTATAGAAAGAGTTTATTTTCTAAGCATGCAGGATGAACAAAACAAAGTAATGTTTTATTTCTTTTTATGGAAGGATACACAAAAATACAGGTACATGTTGATCAAGTAAGAATTAAAATTGTGTGGCATCAGTACAGCTCCTTAACTGAAACTTAGAGCAGTTACTAAACTACCAAAAGCAGTCTGCCTCATGGAGAAACATAACCCAGAAATGTGACAGTTAGTTCTGGCATTATCATGATAAATGCTTCATATGAAGCCTGGGAGAAGTGTGGGTCAATGCACTTGTGTACAAAGTATTTCTCATTCAAGTCTGTGGGGTTTTTTTTTTGTGGTGTTTTCTAGGAAACGGCTTACAATTCAGGAAGCTTTGTCTCATCCATGGATAACGGTAAGACTGACTAATGAGACAGATCTTGTTTTTTACCATGAGCAAAGCAGAGATAATATTGTTGCCCTTATTGTGTTAAATGGAAAAATGTCCTTTAAGTACGTGGAGACCCACAGTGTCTCAGAGAGCTGCACTGGAAAGAAGCTGGCTAAATCCTTTGATTTCCGCAAATTGCTACTTTTATTATCATAACTTTCAAAAAGAGGGAGATAAAGCTTTGATGTTTGTTGCACTTAGAATATTTTACGTTAGACTGTGCTTTGTGTTTTCTCTGCTTGCATGCATGTATACTACACCTTGGATTTAGTGCTTTTTTGAGTTGATAGTTGATTACAGCCAATGTGGAAAATACAATTTCTCTCAAGATGTAACTGCTGTACCAAGAGTGTTGATTTGCTTACCTTTGTATGTCTGTATACATTTTGTTCATCATAAACATTGCTTGCTTTTGTCGATAAGTCTCTTACTGAAAATGCATTTCGCTAATCTCAGCATGACTAATGAGGATGTTTGAAATTCAGTTTTTGCTCTGTGTTGCACAAAACATTAACAGGAGTGTTTTCAGGATTGTTTTTTTTTTCCTCATAAATATTGATAGCTATGAGACTGTTAACTGTGAAAAATTAGTGTAAAAAAAATTGTGACCCTGTTATTTACACTTACCACACTGGAATGAAACATATTGCTTGTCACATTCATTTTTGTGTTTGTGTGTGGTGGTTTTTCATTGGTTTGGTTTTTTTCTTTTCATCAAATGCATGAAGGAAAATCTATGGGAGCAAAGCATCTCCCAGCATTGTGGAAGTTTAGGCTGCATCCTTTGTGTAGAGTTTTTGAATTGCTGCGCTGTCTTGTGAATGTTCAGTAATATTGCTTCCTCTGTCTGACGACTCACCAGCTGAAAGAAGAAACAAAAGTCCAAGAAAACAAGAAGGTTGAGAACACTCAACTGAAGACAAAACGCCTGAGAGAGTACACCATAAAGTGTCATTCGAGTATGCCTCCCAATAACACCTACATCAACTTTGAGCGCTTTGCCCGGGTAGTAGAAGACATTTCACTTATGGAACGGGGTTTCAGCACTTTGGCTGCATCCCATGATTCCTTGCAGGAGGACATTGATGCTCTGGTTTCCATTTATAATGAGAAAGAAGCTTGGTATAAAGAAGAGAATGAGAGCGTGAGGCACAAGCTGTCTCAGCTGAAGTATGAATACCGAAAAATTGAATCCCTGAAAAGACATCTACAAGACGATATCAAGACTGTAGGCACCACTCTTACAGGCATAACTGGGAAATACGCTGATCTGCAGAGTCAGTATGATTCGCTCAGTCAAGAACTTTCTGAGGAACTCAGGTGGATACAGGATTTGATGAGTAGTTTTCAGCTGGAAAATGAAGCCTGTGTGAATGGAAACTTTGACTCTGTTTTCAACAAAGATATTAATGAGTCACTAACGGAGCTGTTAAATAGATCTCGCTGTGAAGAATTCATTGCGGGGTTGAATCTTGGTATAGCAGAATCAAATCAGTAATGATGTAGATGAGGCAAGGCGCAGGGTTTGCTGCCTGTTTCAATGTGCAGCAGTTGAAAAAGTTTTCAGTGCATGGATTCTAAAAAAAAAACCCAAAAACAACCAAATAACTAGAATTAATAAAGAAATTCAGATGTATTGCACAAGATGCTGACCAAAACCGTCAATCCTCCGTGGTTTGTAGTGTTGAAGTTGTTTTCCCATCTTCGGTTTCTGAACTTGCAGGAACTAGATTATCACAGTGCTGTGGACACATCTAACCCTACAGTCTTTTGCATTGCCTATGTCGTACTTAATCATGTATTACAGTTCCTGAAGATTACTAAGTAATTAACTTGCGATAAAGAGTAGGTCAGTCTGTACTTAGTAGAGTCTGGGTGCCTGGGAGCTAATAAAAATCTCATGATAGCATCTGTGTTTGGATGAAGGAAACAGTCGTGCAGACTTGCTGCAGGCGCTTCTGTAGACCATATGAGAGAAATGGACGGTTGGACTAGATGATCCTTGAGGTCTCTTCCAACCTTACTGATTCTATGAAATATTTCCAAAGGTTAAATCTGTCCTGTAAAACAAAATAAATGGTGTAGTAATTTAACATTTCGCTAGAAGTGTGGAAATTCTCTGTGAAATGGCTGCTGATGAAGAAAAGTTAAGATTATTTTTTTAGGCTAGTTATGCAGAGTGAAATCTTTTACCATCAAAGATGTTAGATGTTGATTAATCATGTAGTTTAAAATTCGGTTAAGTTTCCTGTCCTATACCAAACAAATCCTATTCAAAAGACACAATTGGGAACTTGTACGGAACTGATCAAGTAACTGCCTCTGTAATTTTACACTGCCAATACTAATTTGTGAGTGGTAAGTGATACCACAGACCTCTGGTTTCCTTTCTACAGTAAAGATGATGACAAAGCTACAACTAATGTAATCTATGGTGTGGGATTTGAGACTAGTGTTCTTATTTTGAAGATTTATTCTTTTTCTCAAGTTTTAGAAGGTATAAAACAAAGTTGGTCCAAACTTGATTCACACCCCTGCTGTCTTGTATTTCAAAGCATTTGATTATACTGTATTAATATGCACAGATGTACCCATCTTGGTTTTGGATACAATAAATAGTTATTTATGCAGGATGTGATTGTTCCCTGATGGCGTAGTTAGTGACTGAAAAGAGATGTTGAGCTTCTGTGTACAGAAAAGAGTTGCTAGCCTAGGTTCTGCAGCTAGTTTACAACCCCTTTGCTTAGCTGTGTGAATTTGCTGCAAGGGGACTGTTACGTAGGTACAAGAAACAGTGAGATAGCAGCCAAAAGCATCCCTGCATCACTGCTCAAGTCCATCCAAAGTGGATCTTTATATACACACACATATATATGTATGTTTTTCACTGCCCAGCGTCCCTCCTCATTTTCCAGAGAAGTGAATTACCTAACTAAATCAAACTGTTGTTATTCATAATATTAAGAGTAACGTTTCCTACTCCGAGATAAAAAGATAAAAGCATACTCTCATCCCATTTGTGTACAGTGTGTACATCACTGCCATGTCCTCATAAAGATGGGCAGAGGCTGGTGAAAAATCCGAGTTCTGAGACGAGTTATTCAGTAGGGATATTGTTATTCCTGACATTGTACTTGGTGGAGGTTGGAAACTGGATGTGCTCTCTGTGGGATCTTTCTTTGCATGAGGTGTAAAATTTTCAAAAGCTTCAAAGTAGTGTAGATAGCCAGGACCTGTCCCTAGCAAGCTGGTGTTGATGGCTGGGGAGAACTGGGCTCCATTGTGACCAGTAGTACTGAAAATTTTACTTATATCTGTTTTTTATTCTCTCAGAATGCTTCAGTCATTATTTCTGCAGGTTCCTTGAAGCTGGAAGCCCCACAAGATACTGTCCAGGGAAAACGGAACACAGGATTTTTTAATGAGGGAGAGAATTTTACAAAGTAACTTAAAGTACCGTAAAGCTTAGTGGGAGTTAATATCTGCAGAAAAGACTCTAGAGAACAAATACACTGGCACGATGAGAGGAACATGAGATGAGGCCACTCTGTTCCTGGGCGGGTTTAGGTGAGGTTAATATTGTTGTGACTCAGTCCTTGAGGCTGGTGCCCTCTGAGCTGAAGGAAGTCACTGACACACTGCTTTTGGGAAGACAACCTGATGATTGAGATAATGACAGGGTCACGGGTTTGCAGGCTATTTAGAAACTGAGGGGTGGTTCTTGACAGTCTGGAGTACTGTAAAGGGAGCTATTTTGATTCAGCGATGGTTCTGCTGCTGAAAGGGCACTCAAATTTTTCACGATGATTGTACAGCTGGCGTTTAGCCAGAGACATTTTTTCTACTGTAAATTGATTTCTGCTCAGTGTTTTGTTGCACCATGCTAGCCATTTGCAGCATAAGGAAATGATATTTAACCCGAAATGTCCTAGTTCTGTGGTATGCATCTAAATGAGAAAGAGGCCTAACTGATAGCTGGGCTCCTTGAATTACTGCCGAGCTGTCTGCACAAATGCTATACCTATAGCATCTGGTGAGAAAAGTGAATTTGTTGTCTCATAAACATTATCAATTATTTTGCTGAAAAAATATTTAAAACCTCACTGATGTGTTTTCCATTCTCCTTTGTTACCCTCGCTTTGTCAGGTGTCTGTCTTGGTTGCGTTCCAGTCCAGTTCAGTATAAATATTTCTGGTTACCACCTCCTACGTAGGCAGATCAGAACCACTGGAACGGTGATCGCTCCACAAACTCCATAATCTTTGAACAGTTGATTCCTGTCATTTCTCTCTTCACTTTTACGAGATCCCATTTGCAACTTCTTTTCCCCCAGTCTGTCAGATACCAGTTTCTGGTCTATGCAAATTATGATGTAGTTTTGGACTCATAACGTGTTTAATTTTCAGAAGGACTGTGTCAGGGTTTGCAGAACATCTGTTCCTTAACACCAGACTGACATCTAAAAATTTTAGGCACATGTCTGAATTTTCATTTTTTTTTAATATTTATATTTTTTTTTTCCTTCCTATTTTTCCATACTTAGGTATTGCAGTTCTTTCCTCAAAAAGGAGTGGGAGCTGAAGCAAAGTCCACACCTTGTGACACACATTTTGTGACAGGTCAAGTGGCTAGAGAGGGGCAGCAGTGGAACTCCCAGCAGAACAAAGTTGTACACAGGGCCAAGCGTGACCGTGAATGTATTCCAGTTTGAGGATGATGTTTGAAATCGAAGGGGTCCTGTCCAGGCACAGGGTGTGCTAGATTTAATGATTTTCCTTCTGCTTTTACCTGTATGAATACACAGCTTCCCCATTCTTTTCAGCCAGCTCCAGACCACACGAAGAATCTTTTGTATTTTGTGCACCAAAGGAAGCCAGGCGATAAAATTGCTCTCTTATCTTCCAGCCAGTGGACAAGCGACAGGCTTTGGTTCGGCAAGCATCTGTTGTTAACATGGAAAACTTCAAAAGGCAATATGCTAGAAGGCGATGGAAGGTATGACAGCAAGCCTTTAATTCTTCTCATGTAAGGCTTCCCAAGCCTGATGGGATCAGAGGGCAAGATAGAACTTCAATGTAAAATTGTAGTATGCAGTAGATAAACTAAATGTTTGGATATGTCTGCACTGCATATGCGTGGTCAAATTCTCATTCTTTTCTTTCTCCGTAGCTTTCCTACCGTATTGTCTCATTGTGCAACCAGTTATCTCGTTCGCTGGTGAAAAAGGTCCTAATACAGGATGAAAGTTTGGTAGGTATATTTATCAAAGGGGAAGAGGAGAAGGACCCATTTTACTGTGCAGTGACTTTTGCTGGCCTTATGTGGGCACACAGCCAAGCAGGATGGCAATGGTTTTGAATGGGAAACCAGACGGGACCGTGGCATCCCTTGTATGTCTTTAATGCTTGCTGTAAGTTGCGTTACTGTGACAGAAATGATGGGGGGAGAGAGAGCCGGTGACTCTAGAAACCCTTTAGGTGCTAGCTGTGTTTATTCTGTAAAGGAGCAGCATGGAGACTGTAGATGACATTTGGATACCATGGCAGTGACTGTGCTGTTGGACTGAGAAATGGGAGGTCGTGGAGCGAGTCTGCACTGCTGCTCCTGTGACCAGCTGTGCGATGGAGGGTGGGGGCCCCCCGCAGCATGTGTGGCCTTCTGGAATGAAACTCTGAGATTTCTGTTGGCTCTACTTTCCTCAACACATGATACACTAATAATATTAGACCATCACGTTTAGGAGCATGGTATCTCATTTACGTGGCCTTTCTATTTCAGAGAAACTGTGAAAGTGACGGTGAGGATCTTTCACAAAGAAAAGACCCTCCTCAGAGGAGAAGCAGCATATCATAACGTGATGAGAATTCCCCGGGCAGGAGACAGAGGAAACTTTCATCCTTGATGGAAAAAGCAACTGTGACAGCAGACCTTGACTTCTTGTCTGAATCTGTGGTATGATGCTTCTCACTTCTCAAATGACCCCAACAGCTGGATGCCGTTATGAAATGCCTTCTGAGCATTTTGGAAAATTTGGGATCCAGATTCCCAGGGAAATGCCTCAGCACAAGCACCAATTGGCGTGCTTTTGTATGTTGAGCATTTCAGTGATACTTCAATTTATTTGTGTTTATCAACTGTACTCAGGATGTAGGGTTTCTACTGATACTCTTTTACTGCAGAGTAATTCACATTCCGGGCAGTGATTAAGACTGTGTGCATTAATTATTTCAGTCAGGGAAATGGTTATTGAGTCTTAAGGAAATTTTTAAATACAATTTTTATATTTGTTAATAGCAGAAATGTTTGCTGGCAGATGTCTGACAAGTTTTGTTAGCAGCGTGCAGTACTCTCTTATTGCTAGTATTGAAGAGAAAATGATAGTGCCGTTACATACCGTGACCTTGATTTCACGGACCGAGCAGTAAACAGTTCTGTACTGCAATGAGGATTGAGCTCTGGCTGTCGTCTTTGGCTGAAGATGCACACAACTGCCATCTTCAATTTGAGTACAACTGGTTCTGGCCACTGAGGGGATGAGATAGGCCAGGACAAATTTTGGATGAAAAAGAAAAAATTCTGTGGTGACTTAAATGCACTCAGATACAATGTTTTTACAGAACGATGGCAGGGTGCTTCACCAAAACAGGGCACTTAAAAACACAAGGTATATGAAGAAACAGTCTTTATTAGACTTTGTTATTGTTGTAATTTATTGTTGGCAAATTGGAGACTCATTATCACCTATTTGTATAGGTGCTGTTTACATGTAACCCAAACTACAGACATCTGTGTTTTATTCAGGGGGTTGTATCCAAAATTGAGGAAGTAAGCACTTTGATATTGATGTAACATTTTCATGCTTGGAAGATGCATCATTTTAACTACATTAATTTCTAGCCAGTATTGTTCAATTGGTACCAAAAAATGTACATACATTAGGTTATTTTTTCATTGAATATTTTAGTTTAGAAGCTCATATTTATTTTGTCATTTAATAAATTAAAAATCAAGAAGCACACCTACTAGAAACAGCTATAGCTTGATAAGGAAACTGGTTTTGCTTGGCTTTATGGTTGTTGCCTGCAAGCTGAAGTTTTAGAGCTGAAAGTGCGAAGTGGTGTCAAAAACTAGTATCGGGTTAATTTTGCCTGGCTTCCAGTTTCTAAGAAAGAAAAATATGTTACTTTTGTTTGTAGCTTAGGCAGAGATTAAAATGCAGTCAATGAGAAAATATTTCTATGAAAGGAAGGAAATGGACAAGAAGCATTGGAGAAGAGGGGCAGAAAGTAGGGTTTGAGGGAAGAAATGTAAAAAGGAGATAGCGGAGGGGAAAAAAGCAGCAGAGAGGAGCGAGTGTGAGAGGGACATACAGGGAGCATAGGTGAAACTGGGCTGGGAAGGTTGAAGGAAGCGAAAGCGAATGTAGATCTGGGAATTGTGGAAGCAGGAGACTGAATGTTTCGGCAAATATGGCACTGCATTTTGTTACTATTTATTTAATTTCCTCTTATTTCATGTCTTTTCCTGCCGTAGCCTGTGACATGTGCCTGACCAAGGGATGAGGAGCAGGGCATGGGCTGCTTTTCAGAGTCAGCTAAAAGGTGTATTTCTCAGCTTTCTGTGTGACTTCCAAGGCAGAATCCCTGAAATGGTCTGTAGTAATGTATATATTAAGTAATGGGAAAAACTATTTGTTTCAGTGTCTGGAGGGAATTGTTCATAAACAGAACACTAAAATTACCTATTTGGATAAAAAGCTGCCCAGCTTACCTACCAAATTTTGCTTCCTGCTTTCCCTGTTCCATGTGTTACCGTTAGTTCATTCCCTGGGCTACAAAAAAACAAATAAACTCCAGGCCAGTGGTATTTTTCTGAATTCCCTGGAATTTCAAAACACCTTCGGTTTCCAAATTAGAGATTGCGGGATGTGCACATAAATTGCACTTCTGAAAATTGAGGCCTGGTTAAAAGAACTGTTAGGTTGTTGCATCAGAATTGTGCTCTCACAGAGATGAGGTCAGTCTTGTTATGTAAACTCTTAGCAAGTATTGAGCAAGATGGGATGCAGCGGAAAGGCAGACAGCAGTGCAAGGCAATGTGAAACTGTAAGCTCCAGCTTATTAATTCCACATTAATAGAAGATGTACGGTGCTGTTTTGACAGAGACGTTACAGACGGCTCATGCTGTTTGGTCTCTGGTCATCTTTTTGCCCGGGTCAGCTAAGGACAGGAGTGTTGGCTCAGTCACGGGAGAGCAGCAGGGTTGGCCCTGCTCTACGGCACTCAGTCGTTGCGTAGCTTCACGTGGCTCCCGAGTGATGTGGCATTATTCATGGCACAGAAGCCACAACAAGCAGCATACGATTCCCTGACTGTTCCAGACAGCAGTACGCTGTGAGTGTATTCTCTCTCGTTCTCAGGACCAACGTCTGTGATTTATTGGCAAGTTCTACTGTGTTTACCCGAATGTGGTGGTCTCTGTGTTTATCGCCCTATCTATTCATTGAGGTGGAAATTGAGCCCTGCTTCAGGGAGACATGGTCTAGTTAAACTCTGCCCAGCACTGGGGGACATCTTCTCGGGGCAGGTTAGGTTCATACCAGCTGGGTTTTGAGGAACAACCTANGGGGGGGGGGAGGCGGCACACTTTGACAACAATTTATGTTACAGAATCACTTTAGGGGGAGAGCAGCCTGGTGTGTTATTTTTGTCTGTGTGTTATTTTTGAGCAGTAAGGAACCTGGAGATAAGTGATAGTCTGAAAACAAGTATTTTTATTAAAATAAAGGTTTTATCGTTATTTTAGTGGTGATGTTTTTAATAAAAATATAGGCACACAGATTTAAGT
>VWZZ01004655.1:108423-128868 GCA_013399095.1 Psophia crepitans | reverse complement strand
GGGTTGTTCCACGGGCGGCGGTAGGCCGCGGCCCTCCTGCCTCCTTCCCTCCCCCGCTCCGAGGTGGGCGGCGGAGAGCCCTGAGGGGAGGGCGCCCTGCCGCGGAGGCAGCCCGGGGGTTGGGATGGGGGTTGCAGAGCAGCAGCCGCGAGTTTCGACCATTGAGGAGAAAATGGAGGCACTGCCGTGAGGGGCCGCGCTCGTGCCGGGCGGCCGCCGAGCAGTCTCAAGCGTGAGGGAGAGGGTGTGGGTCGTTACCGTTATTCCCCTCGTCTGTGGTGACACCCCGCGGGGAGCTGGCGCTCGCCGCAAGCATGGGCAGCGGGCTTGGCGGTAAGGGTAGGCTCCCGGAGCAAGCGGATCAAAATGGCCCTTTCGGCAGAACCGTTGTGGTGCTGTGTGGGACCACAGAGGAGCCGTCACCTTAGCGCTGGCTAGCCCTTTAGCCGGAGCGGGCTAGTAGGTTTGCTGTTAGCCATGTGCTGACACAAAAGAGAAGGTTTGCTGGGCAGTGATGGACCATGTTCACTCTTCAGGATCGACGTCCCCACACCGTGCCCCTGTGTCCTGCAGCCTCAGGGAGTGAGGTAAGCCTGGCTCCTCCTGACCCCAGAAGCTCTGTGCACAGTTTCTGGTGTTACCTCTGGTCTGTGCTGTCTGACTCCATTTACTGTGTGTCTGGTGACCTTTTTTATTTTAGTAAGAGATATTCCTATTCATGTTTCTATGTAGATTGGGGAAATTGTGCGTGATAGGACAAAAAAAATATATACGTATTTAACAGTGTTCAGCTGAGGGTGGGGAAGGACTCAGAGGCATTTCTTTTATCTCTCTCTTTTCCATATGGTCACTTTATGAATTGCCTGACTTTCTCTGTCTTTTCACTTAAATGTCTACTCTGTCTTTGCATAAACTCCAGCTTCGGTGCTGGAGTGGTCAGTAGGATATTATTTTTAGGGTGTGTGTTTCAGTGAGAGGAATTAAAAGCAGTGGTGGGCCAGATACTCCTTACTGTTGGGTGGGGACAGCAGGACATAGTCACCAGGAGGTGACAATGGCCTCATGCAGCTGGGGTGGGAAGAACTGGAGTGCTTAGGGGGGATGGCCAGAGCTGTGCCCCACCTGGGGTGACCAGGTGTGTTGCTGAGGCTCAGAGGCAGAAGTTTGATCTGGAGGCAGAGCTTGTGATGAGCAGAGAATGTGAAGGTTTCAGAAGGGCCCTCCTTGGAGTGATTGACTTTGCTGAGTGAAGGGTGGTTTGAGGAAGAACATTGGGGAGCCCTGATGTGGAGAATGGGCTTTGGCTGTGCAACAGGATGGGAAGGAATAGCTGACCTGGTTGTGAGTCTGGGGGTGGTGTTTGTGCAGGCAGCCTGTGACTGTGCCTGACGCACAGTTTACCCCATGTCAGAAAGATGAGGCTGTTAGGTTGTTCAGAGGCCTATTAACATGGACCTTTGGCTCTACCTGCAGCTGTGTGCTGCACGCCAGAGGCTTAGCTTCTCAGGTTTGTCTTCACAGTGTCATTGTTGGTGCAGTTTACTGGGGTTTTTTGAGAGGTTAGATGGAGAGAGTGTCGCTGAGTCTTAGCTTTTTATAGCACTTTGCTACAGTGTGTGACTATAAGAGGTGTAACATTTTCCTATCCTGCTTGGAACTCTGCTCAGCCACAGGCCTTTTTAGGGTGGAAGGTATCTGCTCAACAAAATCAGGTAAGAAAAATTGTCACATCAATAGTTCCTAAAGTACTTTTTTTTCCTGAGGGTGAGCCTCCTGAGCTACATATGATGCTTTGTTAAAAATGATTGTTTGAGGTATCCTGTAGTAGTGTGTAAATTGTCTTAATATAACAATTATTTGGGGGGAAAAAAAGCTTTTGAGTAATTCAGCTGCCTTTTTAAATCTTTTTACTCTATGGAAAATATGTTGTAATGTATTGTATGAAATTTGAATTTCATTAGATTTATTGTTTTAAAACATGGAAAAGTCTTTCTAATGTTTAGCTTAAGGCCTCTCATTCAGTTGACAAAGGATGGGAAATGCTAAATTAAGTTTAGTCCTAGTCAGGGAATCCAGGTAATAGAAAACAATGTAAGGACGGTGTTTTGGTCGTAGTGCTGAGCCTTAGTTTTGTCTTGGCTCCCGCTGGGCCTTTAAAAGCTGCAGCGCACAGTCAAGTCTTCAAAAGTCTGAAATGTGAATGCAGCAAAGCCCATGATCATGGAAGGTTTGGAATATGTAATGCTACTCTGTTGTCTAGAGTACTCCATTTCCCTGCATCTGCACCTAGATCAAAGCAAGAAAGCGTTTTCTCAGTCTGGCACAGGAACACTCTATAAGCTAGTGGTAGTTTTAGTCAATATTTGAAGGTGTGGTGTCCCCTGCACAGCTTGTATTTGTACTTGTATTTACACTATTACGAGGCAAATCAATGAATTAGAGCCTCCAGATCTTTTCTAGGTGTTTGGTTAGTCTGCTGGGAAGAAATCCTACAGGAGTTTGTAGAACATCTGTAAGAATATGAAGCAGGCAGTTGTGTAATTGGAGTAGATCCAAAGACAGTTACTGGAGGCAGATCACTTACCAGCAATGGTCAAGAAGTAGACCCTGCTATTTAGGTCTTGTGACTGGGGCCCAGGGATGTGCTGTTATGCAAATACTGGCCTAAATTTATTTATGATTAATTTTTTATCTTAGACTGAATTCATAACGCTATTCTGTTTGATATGCACAATGTTGGAAGAGAGATATTATACAGGAGAACATATGATTTTCTGAAGTAATTTATGCAAAAATACTATAATTACATTGTAAACAGGATGATGGTAAATGAAATGATTGATCGGTTAGCAGGGCAAGCTGTATAAAATTATTTAGATCTTTAGTTTTGGGCTTTCCAGAGCATGTAAGGCAAGTTATGGTTTTCTCCTCCATTGTATCCTGGTGGTACTTATAGAGAAATAAGAACAGTGATGCATGTGGAGCTGCAAGTACCTTGGCTTTTCCCGTAGTTGGTAGGTAGAGCTTTTTTCAGACCACAGGCAGAGGAACCCGAGTAATACGGGTTACAGGAGAGAGGTCTGTGTTTTCTGCATGCAGACGTCTCAGTTGCATGCAGTGAGGTTGACCCACATATGTCCTTCAGCTTCTGCTCTCTGGAGCTGTAACTGCTTATTTCCTTCCTGTAGTTTCTCTTCCTAGTTAGCTAAGATCTACATTGCAGAACTGATTTCCTGTGTCTCAATGCTCAGAATCAATTTATGTAACCTTCCTTTGCTTTGAAAGCTGAGGCCATTTAACCTGAAGTGGTATGTGCTTTCAACGCATTTTACGCTAAAATACATAAATTGTTCTTGTGTCGCTTGTGCCTACCAGAGTTCTCCCCTTTTCACAACTGAGAGCCCCAATCACTGCGGCAGAGAACAATGCTTGCTGTCTGTGGTCTGAGCAACCTCTAAGTCCTGTATGCAGTATAGAAGCAGCAGCACCTCTTGTAGCTGTGTTGAACGAAAGACTTCCCCGCAGGAGAAGGTTGGTGCCTGATTCTAGAGAACAGTTCAGGACTGCCTCCAAACAGAGGTAGATGCTTTTCCACAGTCCCATATAGCACCAAAGGAAAGGAGCCTTGAAAGAAGAGTTAGGTTTCAGATCTGTCTTTTTCTCAACCTCGCCTTGTGTCTTTGTGGGGTAATTCCACATTCATTGCACAGCTGCTGAGGATGCCTAACTTTTTTCAGGTAATAAAAGAGAGTATAGGTGCTTTCTGCCATCTCCTCCAGCTGCAGGTGGAGGGTGAGAGTCTTAAGTGCCTACTACAGAGTCACTGAAGGGCTTACCCAGCCCTAATCATCCTTAGGTTTTTGTGGCAAAGCAGGGTCTTGTGGCCAGTCTTACGTGCCATGCTACAGCCTGTTCTTTTTAACCACTGAACTGAATTGCTAGGAGCATTTGTATTTGCCCTTTAGCAGAGGAGGGAATGATTGGGAGAGCAAGCAGCTTGCTTTCCTTCACGATTGTTGATGCAAACTGCTAATGTAGAAGTGATGCAAGAGCCTTAGTTGACACCCATTGCCTTGGTAGCCTCATTTCAGTCTGGAGCCCTCTTAGGAAAGTTTTGTCAGCCAGAATCCTCTTTTAATCTTTGGTTTGTTTTTTTTCTTTGGCTAGTAAGTGTGACCTTCGTTACAATTCTGAGCATTTGAAGGGCGGGGGTGTGCAGTAGTAATTTATCCTTATTCTGTGAGTCTTCTAGGACCCCTTAAGAATTAGGTAAATTTTTTTCTATCATGTTTAGAATGATTTGAAACCTATGACAAGGTGCTGAAAAGCAGTTGAAAAAAAATTTTTTTTTAAATGGTGTTGCAAAGCATTTGGTGTCTTTCAGGAGTGACACCTCCAGCTGCTTAGCTTCACTTGGTATACTAGTCTGCACTCAGTACCGAAGAAATTCTAGTTCAAAAATTACATCTTCACCTTGAACAACACTACAGGGACTGCAAGATTATTTTTAAGTGTCTGTTTCATGGGCTTTTAATGCACTTCAGAAGGTGGGCAGTTAGTTGGATATGCTAATTAAGTAAGTGGAGAATTGCACCAAGGGTTTTGAACACTAGCACATCTCCAAGGTGCTGTTTTGTTTTAGTGGAAGAGTTCTCACAGCCTCCCAAACGTGGGTGGGGTGCACCTGAGGTGACACAGACTACATACCATAGCACGGACTGAGTGCTGGAGATAGCTTGATTAACAAGATCTGTATACTCACAAGGAAAATCTGCCATCTTACACTTTTCATAAAATAGCAAGGAAAGAAGTGATGCAGTTTTCATGCAGATGAAAAGTTTGGTTTTGCAGCATAAGTGCCAAGGAGACAGAAAATGTAAGTTCAATGGAAATGTTCTAGTTAGAAATAAATTACTACGTGATGGTTTGGAGGAGATAGGGCAAGGGAGGCAGGGTCTGCATTGCTTGAGAAACAGCAGTGGCCTTCTGTAAGAATATGTGGAAGGATAAGACCTCTGAACAAAATCTTTAGGGAACAGAATGAAGATAAACATGCTAGTACACTTTTCTAAATTATCAGTCAGGGAGAGAGTATGTGTTTAAGACGATGTGGGTTCCTTTCTTACAGCCTTGCTTTTGAAATTCTTGCTCTCTCTTTCGCACAGCAGCTTTCTTGCCTTGTTCTCCCAGCCACAAACTACTTCCACTCAGATTTTTCATTTCAATGAGCACTGGTTGTTTATTTTTTTGAGAAGTCACACTGGGAGAATTCCAGATGTTTGTTCTCTATGCTTTGAAAATCCTTTCAAGAGACTACAGACTGTTACAAATGTGACTGAGAATTTCTGCCATTAATGGTGATGAATGTAACATTCTCTTTAATTGCTCTGGCTCCACTGAATGAAGCTAATCCTAATGGACTGTTCAGATGGTTTTCACTTTTGAGAAGTTCAGGTAACAAAGTTACAGGGGCCAAAGAAACGTGTGGGCTGATACAGGCTGTTTGACCACTGGATGTCATGCCTGGCGTGCCTGTCTTGGTTTAGAACTGTCTGTGGGAATAACTTACATCCTGTGTTAAAGGTAGGCCAAGCAGGGTGTACTCTCACCACTGAATCTATTTGCTGCTAGAAAACTCTCCTAATAAAAAAAGAGGGCAATAAAAGTCTCTTCAACATGAAATAAAGACAAAACAGTACCCGAATGTGACAAAAATGACAATGCTGCCTGCAAGTTTGGGACATGACATTCAGTGCCTTTTGGACAGGCAACGCATGCTCTTCATGACAAAATCTGTGCTGGAAGTCTGTCATGCCTCAGCTTCAACCAATTTCTGTAATTAACATTAATTAAAATATTTATGACCTGCTGTGATCTGAAGCATCTGTGTCTCCCTTTGTCAGCTGTTGTTACAGCTCATTTATAAGGAGAGCAGTGCATGATCTACAGGAACTTGAAAGACCCTGGGCAGAACAGTGTTAATTTGGGAGAGACAGATCAGCAGTCCAGCCCCAGCAGGCAAATTTTAGAAAGGAAGATAGCTGACCTGTCCTTGATGGTGTTTTTGCTGACATTGGAGCTATGGGTTTGGGCTACGTTCCTGACTCCGCAAGTGCAGAGAATGCTGCACCCAAGTATCAGGGAACTACTTTGATAAGAATTAGATTTTCTTTCACTACCTAGTGGAAGAATCAGTGAAAAATCCTCCTCTGAGGCTGTGGAAACAAACTTTCCTCAAGAAAAAGTTGTGTTATATGGGACCAAAAAGCACCTCCCAAAACAGGTAGTCTAATATCTTTGTTTATGTCTCCTACTTGAGCATGAAATGCGCTTAGCTCTCCTGGAAAGCTGGTAGAATGCATGGCCCTAAATGACCGTAAATCAATCTGATTCTATTTCACTCCACTGCTCATGAGTGATACAGATGGTACCAACTCAAGTAAATATATCGCACATGGCAACGCTTATCATGCTACATAGTATACCTGTACTAAGACCTGTTACTGGATTGTAAGAGGCACTTTCCCTATTGCTTCTCAGCACTTGAATTTAAGACTGATAAAGCAGTTAACAAATCCTTAGTTTTGTTCTTTTTGTTGCTTTGAATTGGTCATGCATATCATAAATGAGTTCTAATTTCCTCAGGGGGTCTGGTTAAGAAGGTTTTTGTTTGGGACGCTTTCTGAATTCTGAAAATAATTTGTGCTGCAGTGGTTGGTAATATTAGAAGAAACTTTTTTTTTTTTAATTTCAAGTCTCTTATCTGCTTGGGCACCAAAATGTGTGAATTGCTCAGTTTGATGGAAAAAAAATAGTGAAAATAAGATTAGGGGCAATTAGGAGTCTCATACTGTGTATGCACACATGCTCATTTTGTTACAGTAAATGTTAAATTACCTATTTCTCAAGTGTGATGTTGGATATGTGCTTCTGCATGGTCTCTGGACAAGACAAGTATTCAACTTCATATAGTTCTTCAGAATATAGAGTAAAACTTATCAGCAGAAATGGAAACTCTGTTGAAATGGAGCAAAATGAACTCCAGCATGCTTATGGGAAGATTAGAATCAGTTGAAAAGCCAGTTTTCCATATTGAATCAACATTAATGTTCATTTAATATCAACTTCAGATGTTTTATCTGGTAACAAAGGGAAACTAAGAATGTTTAAATGTTTTTTCAAAGTTTCGCCCCCCGCCCCCAGCCTTTTCTGCGTTTTTGTGTTTTTAGCAGCTTTGTTTCTTAACTCCTTGGAGAATCAAGGAACTAATGATTATATAAAAGTTGTCTTAAAGTTTATGAAAACCTCAAATTTGCAAAAAGTAGAAAATTATGAAAAGCTACAAAATATCATGTACTTTTAAAATAAATTTTTGTTACGCAACTGCTTTTTAATCAAGCTTCCATAATACTTATGTACAATAGACTTATCCTGTACTTAATTGCTGTGTACAACTATTGCCAGCCAAAAGAAAGGTCATGTTAATGTCTTAGTATCATTCTAACTGCATGAAGTAAAGAATTTTTCTCTCCTTGCCACTTTCTCTCTAATGACTACTGGAACTTCCATATGCTCTGTTGAAATAGTCTGTTACTTGAACTCTTCTTAGGCTCTACATGACTGTGGCCAGATGTGTGGTTTGCACCCAACCACATGGTAATTCTTAAGTACCTTGGAAGTGACACAACATTAACTTTTGATTTTTGTTCAGTAAAGATGTAAATAGGACTAATTTTAAGGGCAGTTACTTCAGGGTATGTGTACAGCTACAAAATGGTAGTCAAGATCTCTTTTGATCCCAATGCTAAAGATCAGCTGAACAGAGACATAACATAGTAAGTTGGTCTGGTCTTCCAATGTCTTAGCTGATTAAAATATAAAAGACCCTAGCAAATTTGTTATAGTATCTCATACTGTGACTGTAACTGTGGTATCTGAGCACCTTCTAGTCAGGAACAGCTTTCATAATGCTGTGAATATCCTCTTAAGGATTAGCAAGAAACCCATCAACCTGACTTTTTTCTGTCACCTAGGTTCTTGCTCAGAAAAATCACTGGCATTCATGAAAAAGCCTTCTATTCATGCTTATTTAGAAATAAAATATCAGCTTAAAATCCTCTTAACGTCTTACTGAACTGTACCTTCAGGAGAAGTTAAGCATCTGATCACTTTGTAGCCAAGATAGAAAATTCACTGCTGTGAGAAGCTGCTGGTAATTAGCTAGGTGTTATTTTTGTTCTCTGATTCAGTATCCTAAAATATTAAGTGACATTAAGTGTTTGGAGGTGCTCTGTCTTTGAAACAATGTAAAGTTGCAGTCCAGATGCCCTATAGCTATTTTGCAAGGATAGCTGTTGGCTGCCGTAGGCTGGCCAGTTTCCCATTGCAGTAATTGCTTTTGGCATGCCTGAGATGTGCCCTGCTGCTTCAGTGGGATCCAATGTCTGTCTTCTGTTTCCTGTCCTATATTGTCCTGTATTCATGCTCCACCATGTCATATCTGCATGTGAAACTATTGTGCAGACCAGCCTGATGCCTCATGCGGTAAAAAAACATTACCTTCAGATAGAGAAGAACATTTAGAATTGAATTAAAAGCCTGACTTTGAGCTCTTTGAAGGATAGAATCATGTCTATATTCCAGGTGCTCTTCTAAAAGGTCTTTGACCTATGCTGCTGCTCTGTCTCCCCATTTAGATCTAAGCATCCCTGGACTTCTTTGCAAAGCCTGAAAAGCCTTCTCAGCAGCCTGCTTCAAGGGAAGAGCCCCTGTCTGTATTCTTTCCGTTGCTGTAGACTTTCTGTCTCTCTTGCCTCAATGTAGGCGTGGCTGTGGATCCTGGGGCATGCTAAAGCAGCCAGGAGTGGAATGAGCACTGGTTTGAAGCTTTGCATGTCCCACATTGGTGCCTGGAAAGATGGACAGACAGGTACCAACCCTCCTGCCCTCCTTGCTATTTCCCTGCTGTTTTGCCTTACCACCTCTCTGTTCCACGTGTGTGATGGCCTCATCTGTTCACCAGTGCTTAACTCTGGCACAGCTTCATCCCAGTAATTCCTTAGTAGGGGATGGGACCCTAAAATAAACCAGAGGGCTAGAGTGAGTGCAAGGGTGTGTCCTGTCAGAGGGGTGCTAGAGAGCATCACTAGCAGTCCACACTGTGTTACAGTGTTTCTGCCCCAGGACTTACCAATAATGAAAAACAATAATCAGAGAATACTCCTGGGTTGAAGTAGGTATTATGTCAGGGAGCTTCCTCTTTGCCTGGGTAACTGTGACTATATTTCTGCTTTTCAACAGGCATGGTGTAGGTGATCACTATTTCTTTTGCTACTTATGCCAGTGTATTTATAAAAACTGGTCAGTATTACAGTATCATGTGGCACATTTCCTTTTTATACCTTGTCCTTTGAAATCGGGAGGCAAGATCTGGGAATATTTCTTTTGGCTACCATCTCCTTCATCTCATTCTCCCTTTCTATTAATGCTTTCAAGTCATAGATTGGAATTTTTGTGATGCAGCAGCTGCAGGCTTGTGATTTGTTACTGTGCAGCTGTGTCTACAGTGATGGTGCTCCTCACATCTAGCAGTAGTAGTAATGCAAGAAGAATATCTGAGCAGGATTTTGCTCCTTGGTAACACCATTCTCAATCCATATGTCCAATTTGCTTTCCTGCAAAACTGTTGCTGCAAATGCTATTTCTGAATTATCTTCCAGTACAACTACGTTCATTCCTAGTTTTCACAGTAGCATTTCAGCTTTTCTTTCAAGGAGGACACCCTTATGTGAAGTGTGCAAGCATAATTGAAAGTGTTGTCCGTATTGCTTTAACTGCTTTGCTGCTTTCAGTTTAGTTGGATCATGACTGTTGCATCTCTTCTAAACTGTGACTGAGGTAAATGATTACTTTTTCAAAAATTCTCAGTCATGAACTTTAAAAATCATTCTTCTGGCACCGTGTGAACAATAATATTAGATTTGTATTGTTTTATTCAACTGCTGCATGAAAGGGTGACGTCAGTTTTGATTTCAATTCCTTTGGTCTTTGGTGTATGTTTCTGAAGACACCTATTACATAGAAGATGTAGCTAAGGAAGTTTCTTGGAGTGGTTCTCTGTTCTGTACAGTTATACGTCCTAGAGAAGGCTTGTGAATGATGGTGGGTAGGTTTTACTTCGGGCATTGAAAATACTGAAGACAAAATAAAATAGCAAGCTAACTCATTCCTGTGCTTTTCCCATCTTCTCTGTTGTACCCAGCTGATGCTGGAGCCTCTCCTTTGCTTGAGGCTAATATTAACTAGCATTAAATTGGGATCCAGCTGCATTTGCAAGCAGCTAGATCACACAGTGTTCCACTAGACTTCTTCCATGCTGGGCGTGAACAAAAGATGTGCCCCCACCAATGAAAGGCAGTGGCTGCCAGACTGATCATTGTGTATACTGAGCAGGGGCCAACTGGAATAAAGTGTATTTGCAGGCTGGCTGGCCTTGCAGTGCAGTATGGATGGGTTGGTTCAGATGTTGATGCATATGAGAGGAGACTGGACAATGTACTTAAAAAGGGGAGAAAGGGTTGTGGATGAGGGAAGCAGGGGAATGACACTGAGAAGAGATTGGGAGAGATGAGGAAGGGTCACTGTTGCATAGCAGGAGGAGCAAAGTTTAAGGAGGTGTAGGTGGTGGCAGTGGATGTGGGCTCATCTGCTGTTCTGAGGCCTGTTCCTGGTTGGTACCTTCTAATAGGAATTTCTATTTCTCTGACACTCCATAGGAACAGAAAAGGGATGTCTAACTATCATTCCTATGTCACCATGCTGAAACTAACCATCCTGATACTTGTCACCTTTAGGATGTTTTGTTCTGTAGCTTGGACTTTGATCCTAGCACCAGTATGCAACACTGCATAACCTCAATCTGAAATATGAATGTGAGAGCATGACCAAAAAGGATCTTAAAGGCTCTGCCTTATTTCAAAGCCTGGCACACCAGGTATCTAATTGTACATCAGTATGATAAACTCTGCATGTGATAGCAGACTGTGTGAACTTAAGGAGTGCTTCAGGTGGAAAAGATAACTGATCTAGTGAATTTCTAACCTCACTCAAAACATGGTCCTTTCAGAACTGTCCCTGTGTGGAATGGCTGGGCCTTGTGGCCTGCCTGCTCACTGTCTGCTGCACAGCTCGGCCAGACTGCTCTAATGCCTGGGGCTGGGTGCTGTACTGTACGCCTTGCCTCACGCTCACCTTCAGGGCCTGCATCCCAGTCAGCAGCATCCAGCAGCTATGCAGGGCCTTTCAGGAGCTGAATACTCCTGCTGTTTGTCAAGGGGGAAAAAGAGGCAGCCTGAGGGAATTAAAAATAGCAGTGAGAAAAACCTGTTCAGTAATCAGCCGAATGCTGAGGGATGGGTGAGGACGAGGTTCAAATGGAGTGTAGCCAGCTGCATGTGTTTGCCCTTTAGCACGGCATTTGGGCATGGGGATTGATTATACCAAACCCTGAATGTGTGACCAAGCAAACACTTCTTACAAGAGAAGATACAATTAAAGAAAGAATAAAGGACCACAATTTATTTGCTATACCTACTTTAAAATGTTTATGATAGGATTTTATTGGCTTTTTGACTTCTGGAAAAATTGGGAAAAAATGTCTCAGCCATCAAGTAGCCTGTTTGCAGGAGCTGGCTACAGTGTATTGACTCACTTCTTGCCTGTTCCTCCTTGCTGCTTATTCCTCTCTCGTAGCCTGGCAGAGTACTTTTGCTCTCTGGTTGTATACTTTAAAAAGTACTACCCATCACGAGCAGATATTGCGATTTATCATCCCCAACTAAGTGGACAGAATATGTCTTTCATAGCACACATTATTTTTGCCAAGACACTTCCACAGAAAATTGTCCCCTTGGCTTTTCCTGTCCCAAACCCATTATAACGAACCACCCAAATGTGCATTAGCTGTACGTTCATAACACACAGAATACCTGAGCTTAGCCCCCACCCCCCCAAAAACCTTACCACAGCTCATTTTTGAGAAGCAATAAACAGGTTCCCAGCTAAATTTCTGACATTTTTCTCAGCTGGATGATTATTCAGGCTTGAGTTAATTCTTTAATTCATAGGATTCAGGAAAAATTAGAAATAGCTGCAGGTAGCTCTGTGACTGGTTCCAGAAAACCAGAGTTTTTCCCTTTAATGTGTAAAAAGTGGATGAATATCTTCAATTTGTGCATGCTAAGGCTCATCTTGACTTCACATTGTTGCCTATCTGATTCTAGGGCTGGGTGGGGTTTTGGTGGGGTTTTTTTTGGGAGATGGTGTTAGTAGGTACAATTATAAAAGAACGCCACTTGCCTTTAACCGATAGTGCAAGAACTGGAGGTGGAAATTTATGCCTCTGTATTGATGCCAGCGGCATCAATCCTAGTCGTTTACCAGTGTAAGTAGATTGGGACAGACAAGATGACCCCCTAATCAGCACAGCTGTATTGGTCCTTTACTAACTTGTTAATTGACTGAAGTGTTTATTAGTGTTTCACAATCTCTTTTCTGAATTATTTAGGGCTGAATTAGCTATGGCAAAGAGGAAATGTCTGTTGGTTGCTCTGTGATTGTATCTGTCAAGTCCAGGAAGTCATGGCACATACAAATCCAGATGCCTGTGGGCAGGACCTCTGGGCTTTTGGGTTAAACCTTAGTATTGGGTGGCGGAGACTGGAGCCATATTCCTGCCTCTGCTCTGAGTTATACCCTGAAACTCCAGAATAGCTTTGGAAAAGTTACTTTATCTGTCCAGGCTTCATTTTTTTACCTCTCTGAAATGAAGATGTTGATAATGCTCCATGTAAGAGATTTCTTTCCAGTATTCAGTTTGAAAGTGACCTTTATATTTCCGTACCTCTAATGTGAGTGGGCACTTTCCTTCCCCAGCAGCAGCGATGTATTGTAGTGGTAGCAGTACAAGAAGCTATGTGGGACAGGAAAAAAAGCAATGCTTGAACTTTGCCAGTCTCTTTCTAAAAAGATCAGTATGAGCAGGAGTTTTCTTGTAAAAGTAGAATATCAGGTAACATGCTGAGCTGGAACACAATCTGTGCTAGACATACTAGGATGAGACAATTATTCTATTTATATCTTGTGTTTTCCCCATCTAAGGGAAAGATGATTCCTTTTGAGATCTCAAAGTGTAAGCTTTAGGAGGGGTATTATTTTTGTTGTGGTGCTTGTGGCAAAAAAAAAAATTGAATGCAAGAACAAATGGAATGAGAGGAAACATGAAAACAATGGGAATAGAAAAACTGCTTTTAGCCTTACAGAGTAGTCATTGATCCTTCTGAAAGCAGAAGGATAATTCCTCATTGTACAGCTTTCAGACAACAGTTAGAATATTCACTTCCAGTTAAAGACTAGAAAAATATCAATGAACTGGCAGAAGACAAAGAAAAGTCACAAAAAAAAAAAGTTAGGGGACTGGGGGAATAATTAACAGGAAAAGATGAAGAAAATGTGGTTTAGTGAATTGGTGGAATGGAGCATGAGCAAGGAAGTGACATAGCCGTCAGCTGGAAAAGATGATAAACTCAGAGAAAAATTAATTGCTTTTGTAGCTCAAGTTCAGAAAGAGGAATTCTGGGATGAAAATAGAGAGGCTTTCTTTTTTTTAAAAAAAAAAAAAGGAAAAATCTTTTTTATCTGAGGAATGATGAGAAAATTAAAGAAGTCAGTATTTTAAGAATGCTAAATAATGGATTAGAATATGCTGTACAGACAAGATGTTTTACAATATGTTTCAGGTCTTCAGACTTCATGTGGTGCTGTGGTAGTTGTGATGGTAGCTTTACCATTTTTATGCATCTGTATTCTGCAAAGAAAAAGAGAACAACAACAACAATGAAGCGCTTCTTTCCTAGGCTTAATATTTATTAATGACTTTTATAAAACTAATGCTGTATTCTGATTTACAAAACTGAATGCCTCTTGCTGAAAGAAATCATGCATTGGATCTTGCATGGAACAATTATGTTCAAGTATAGTCATATTTTGCATTTGTGCAAAAAGATTAATTTGAAATTAAGTTTTGTATCTAACTAGTGGCATTATGCCCATTTTAGAGGAATAAATGGAAAGGGGATTTATTCAAGGTCAGATGGCCTCAATAAAAAAAAAAAAGAGGAAGCTTTCTGCTTAACTGAAGCTCTCTAGATAAACTAATTAAGTATTTTTTCCCCTCCGAAAATAGAGACTGCATCAGTGCTGTGCTTATGGCTGCATGAACTTTAATTTTCATCTTTATTCCTGAAATTTTTTACCTCTCTAGAATTTCCTGGAAGTAAAACTAGTCCTTGAAGAATACTAGTGCTTGCTAGAAACAACTCAAGTGTTATTTTGTTGCTGAGTCCAGTTTCATATGATGCAACTCTTAGTAAATATTAACTCGTGAAATACTGTGGGTACTCCTTTCTGGAACAGCTATGAGTTTCTCATGCATTAAGTTAATGTGTACAGGCACACATCTCTTGCGTACTATATCTGGCGCTCCTCCAGTACATCCCCGTGTCCTGCCAAGACTAACCGGTCTGTTTGCATCTGTTGCTCCAGGGCCATGACAGCTGGATAACCTCCCCACATTAAGTGCAAAGGGACAACTAGTCTCAGTCTGTTTGCATCTGTGTGCTCCCGCAGTAAGCACAAAGGTGATGTTATTGCTCTGTGTTGTCTCTTCTCCATGTTTCTATCCAGAGGTCTTGGTTTGCCTTGCTCACTGAATAGGAAAGACTTCGGAGGGAGGAAGCAATTGTGAACAGTAGTTTTCTTTTCCTGAGTATAATGCTGAAGGGATATGTGCAGGATTGCACAACTGTGGTTCTTAAAAGAAAGCAGAGGACCCAAACTCACTTAAAAGGCCCTAAAGGTATTGGGAGCAACTGGTAAGAGTACAGCTGGGGAGTGGCAATCCTATGAATGGTACTTTAACTGTTGGCCACTTATTGTTTAACTCTTTCTAGTTATCTTTATGCATATAGAATCATAGAATGGGTAGGGTTCGAAGGGACCTCAAAGATCATCTAGTTCCAACCCCCAATATTTATTAATTATTTATTATCTAATAATAATTAATACAACACGATACTTAAACTGCTCTTCGGCTGTGCACTGGATGCTATTATATTGAGCTAATGTGAATTACTTTTGAAGTTTTAATAACCTTCTTGCTGTATAGGCTCAGAATGTTTTGTACCTGTGCATAGATTAGTTTTTTGTATGAATTTTAATATTACTTAGTTGTTCATGTATAATCCCTTTATTTTCCCCTTTCTATTCTCATTCATTGTCTTCCAGTGCAAACTTCTGTTTCCCATGTGTTTTTCCCATTTGTTCTCTGGCATGTTTCCTGTTCTTGCCTGGCCAAGGGCATTTCTGAGGTGCAGAACACTTTTCACCCAGACTGGCTTGTAACAATTTGAACAAGTTACCAACTAGCTAAAGAAAATGAGTGATGGAGATGGATTGAATCAGATCTTAAATTTGAGGTTACTTCAGACTGATTCATACTCTGTCTTTCATTGTGTGTTGGGATCCAACAGTAGAAGAAGGGAAGCAACACAGCCACCTGCAATCCCAAGCCCTGAAAGTGCTGATTATGTGGCAGTGATGATTTGTACTGGGGTAAGAGCCAGCTGGCTGTGTGGATGTGGCTTTTAGATTGCTTTCTACTAAATAACAGTTAGTGTGGCTCAGCTTGGTATGAACGGGAAGTGCCATGCAGAAGAACTGTCACTCCAGAACATGAGTCAGAAGATTAAATTAGTGACTGACACAGATGCATATATTTCAATGCCTCCACATTTGGCATCCCTGCACAGGCAAAATGTTCTAATAACAGCTGCCCTCATATACCTTGGATCCACAGCAAAAGAGCTAGTGTTGTGATGAGTAACATATAGAAGACATAGGCGACTGGTATTTTTAGCCTAGCAATCAATTTTTCCGGACACTTCATGGATAGGTGTAGGCTGACTTTAGTCATGTTCTTTAGTGTTTGCAACTGCTTCTTCCACACTTGATCAGTGACTGACATGACACAAGCTCCTTTCCTCATCTTTCAGTTGGCAAACTTGCCTCTCTGAAATACTTTTTGTTTTCTTTTGCCTCATGTAAATTGTGAACTCATTGGCCAGGAGAAGTGCCTTGCCTTTGAACGACCTCTCACAGAGCAATGATCATTTCAAGACCTTTCTTTATTGTGATGAATATACAATATTGGACTCTTCTCATGTCTTTCTGAACATTAAGAGCAGCATTTGTTTGGGCAAATCTGGGTCCTGGTCTAGTTAAGTAACTACACAGGCAGATCGTTGTAATTTTAATAACTCTCAAGAGTGACAAAGCTTTACCCACACAGCCCTACTTGCAAGATGGGGTCACAAGTAGCAATTTGATGTCTCTTATCTAATCAAGGAGCTTATGTTCAATGTCTTTTGTTGCTGGTTTGGGCTTTTTCTTTTTTTCCCTGTTGTTCATTTATTAACTGGTGGCACAGAAATGTCCAATGTCCATTATGCTGATTGTTGTCCCATTTCTGTATAAAATTGAGTTGTATCCAAAAACATATAGACTCCTTTCATTGCCATGGCAACAGCAAGGCATACCAATGTTAGCAATGTCTGCTGGAAAAAAATGCTAGTAAATGAAAACCACAGTTAATTGAGATATTTCATACATAAATAAAACTTTCTGCAATGATCCAAAATTATCGTGCATTGTGGACTGGTTAAGAACAAGCGCTAGATAAGTAGCATAGTATAATGCTGAATGCCAGGGAACTATTGGAGAGAGTCCAGTGGAGGGTTACCAAGATGATTAGAGGGCTGGAGCACCTCTTGTATGAGGAAAGGCTGAGAGAGCTGGCTCTGTTTAGCCTGGAGAAGACTGAAAGGAGATCTTATCGATGCTTATAAATATCTAAAGGGTGGATGTCTAAAGGAAGGGGCCAGACTCTTCTCAGTGGTGCCCAATGACAGAACAAGGGGCAACTGAACAAACTGTTCAGGAGCCTCTGCAATTTGAAAAAGATGGGAGTGCTATGTTTTCATTTAATGACAGTTTGACTGTCATTTATTTATATCCTTATTTTTAGACCTACTGGTACTGCTGTAGGCTAGGATGTTGTTGGCTTCATTTAGGTTCTCAGGAATTGTGACAATACTTGCCTGCTTAGTACAGGGAGCTGGAATAGGCCTCCTCATGCTGCGTCACTTGCCATCCAGTGTTTCCTTTGCCTCAGGGAGGTCCTGAGTGTCAGCTGGCTGTAAGGGCAGGCAGTTGCTCAAGCAGTGTAGCCCCTAGTGAGTGTGGGCTTCAGCTCTACAAGAGTCCTCCTGGACTCCCAGAGAAACTGGGGAAGTCACTGGACTTCTAGATGCTGTTTGAGACTTACCAAAGATTGCGGGTTAATATCAAATATTAACAGTTGCTAGCTAATAAACAAGCTTCATGTGAGAATTAAAAAAAAATAAATTGCAGTGGTCCTTTGGGACATTGGCAGCACTCTATGGGTTGAAAACATTATGAAGGTTGGGTATGCCAAACTGTTTTTTCCCTTTTTTCTGTTGTCTTACCCCCACCTTTAGTTGGCAGCATGCTATTTTGCAACATCAATGACTGGAAATTACATGGCAAAGATTTTCAAGGTGTCTTAGAGAATAAGGTACTTTAATTATAACAGTCTATATTATAGTCATCATGTATGTTTAAAAAGATATATATTCTAAAATGATAGGAAGATTTTTAATTTAGAATGCTACTATTAATTTGCTTCCTTGATTTTTCTTGTGTTCTTGGCACCTCAGGTCCTAGACTGGAAAGTGGCTGCATAATGTCTCCAGTGTAACTTAGATTCTGAGATCAGTCTGTGGAAACGGACAGATACACCCACATACAGCCAAAGTGCAAGGTGACAGTCCTAGACTGTCAGTATTGCAAGGTGATGGATGGGCTGTGTCAAGACTTGACAGAACAAGGAAACCTTGCAGCTTTATGAACTTAACATCTAAGTGTGTGTAAGTTAAAAACATAAAACATTTGCAAACCAAAGAAATTCCTTGAGAATTGTATAGCACTTGGTTGCTGGCGGAGCCTGCAAGCCATAAAAACCTGCAGCTAATGATAAGGTTTGTCTTCATGTAGTGGTTAACATAAGTATGTGGGTGTGGGGCATGTTAGCATGTTGAAGGAGTACTGCTTAGTGTGTCTGTTTATTCTGCTTTCTGTTCTGTGGAATGGCAGATCTGCTGGACATCTCTGAATTGAATGTATTTTGATACATCTGTTGAATTTTTTTCTTACACAGCATGCTTTAGCTAGCATATTTTAAATACTTCGAGTACTTTAAAATGTTTTTATAATTTACCCCATTTTTGGTGACGTTTGTTTGCACAAGTGGTCTTGTCAACAAAGAAATTGCTGATTCACAGCAGAGTTTGATGATGGCTTTAGACAAAAGATTAGCCGGTGCAGCTGAGGGTACAAAACTAAAAAAAAAACTTAAGACCTCTTGAACAAAAATGAGTTGTCTTGACCATTGTTTTGTGGGTGGATGTTACATGGGTAAGTTGCCGACAGAGACTTTTTTTTTTTTTTGTTGGTGTTTTTTAGCTTGGTTGGGTCAAAGATTGTTTTCAAAGCAAGGCATTTGGGTTTTATTCTGCTGCAAAGAATTACAAATCCATGAGCAGCTTTTTAGGGGGACAGAATAAAGAGCCCTGAATAAGCTATTCATGGGATTTGCCTCCAAGGCTGCCAGTGGCATTTGGTCTAATTTTGGTTGGTACTTGTGTTGTGAGGTGCACCAAGCCCCTCCAGGGAGCTGAGTTCTACCCTTAGTAAATCCCCAAACTGCTCTGTACCTCAGAATAAACTATTAAGGATATGCGCTTTGGGCTGTGAGGGGGGAGTTATATTGAAGAGAGATGCAGTAAAGATGGGCTATAGGACAGGGATGTAAGAATGGGAACACTGGTCCCTCGGTACTGTGTGTCTGAGGAGAGCCATCAGCAGATGCCTAAGGAAGATGTGGGTCAGGGCATTTTTCAACCAGAGGAGATGTCTTTGGTAATCTGTGGTGGATATTTTTTCTTTCTTGTTTTTCTCCAGTCCCTTTTTGAGTTCAGGTAAACTTCTGCTACATAGTGTCCTCCAGCAAGGCATTCTACAGTTTAATTATGTGTGTATGAAGAAATAATTGCTCTTATGCTTCTTGTAGTTGACATCTAGTTCCACTTGTTAGCCTCTCACTCTTCTGTTGGAAGAGACAGTAAACATTTGTTCCTTGTTCACCTATTTCACATCACCAGTCTTTGTAAACTTCCGTTAGACTCCTGCCGTAGGCTGACGTGTCCAATGTATGCAACTGCCCCTTGCACAGAAGTTTTTCTCTTGCTTCTCTTCTAAGTTTTCCTATTTATTTGATGAAAGTCATTAACAATGTATACTAATGCAGTCATGGCACCCCTACCGTTGTATGGACCGTGACCAGCTGATAACTGAAATTTCTCATTGGTTTGTTTCTTGCCAGTGTGGCCTCCCTGATCTTACTCGGCATATCATTGTTGCTGCCACCATCTGAGCCTGTAATTCAGTCTTGAAAGTATACTTTTCCTGTCTTAGGCCCAGAATTTCAATCCCCAGTGACACTTCTGCTGCTTCTTGTTGTTATCCTGTTCGTTTTAAGCCAAAGCTTTCTCCATACGCTTCCTGGTTGTCAGCTGGTGTGACCTGTTTTGCCTTTCCTGCACTTTCTATCCCTGCATACAGCATCCATTTCTCTCCCTTTTGCTTTCTGATGCATGTATTCAATCGCTATCCTGATCTAAATTAGATGTTTTTAAGATTGCTTTTATGCAAGAGCAGTTGTCTGCTGTTCCTCACACCTCAAGAAAACAAACACGATTTCATTCCCGTGGCCGACAGCCTGTTTCCATTTTGGCTGGAGATGCGCCGTTCCTGCTGCAGGTGCTGTCCCGGCTCTGTGCCATGGGTTCCGGTCTGTCTTTGTGCACCGCTGGTTTGTCTCCGTTTCTCCCTGGCTCTTACTCCAGAGCCCCTCGTAGCCCTGGCGGGGAGCCTCTTCGCCCACCCCCCAGCACCGGCAGCCTCAGCCACCGGGGCCCGAGGCGCAGTCCTGCTGCAAGCACACCCGCACCACAGGAGCTCCGGGCACGCATCGGCCCTGCCCTGTCCCTCTGGCGGGGCTGCTGCGGGCCTCGGCGGTGTGCACCCCGGCCCTGCCGACAGCCCCTCTCTTCGGGGCTTGCTCTGCAACTTGTCCAGCCAGGGAGAGGAGAGCCTGCGGCCGCGCCATGGAAGCCTTCCTCCTCGGCCGGGGGCCCTGGGCGCGCCCGCTCCCCGCGGCGCTGGGCTGCCGGCGGGCTGAGGCCCGGGGGC
>VWZZ01004655.1:96648-108051 GCA_013399095.1 Psophia crepitans | reverse complement strand
GTCATAAGGGGGCGGCTGCACCCCCTGCGCTGCCGACGGGTTATCGGAGGGGGGGAGAGAGCACGAGCACGACACGCAGAGAGGCGAGGCCGCAGCTCTCTAGCCACGGGCGTCTGGGAACGGGGGAAGGTGCAGGCGGGGATGGAGGAAAGGGGGAGGCAGGTGGGGCCGGTCAGATGTCAGTACCCTGTTGCTGAGGGTGAGAGAAAGACGGGCGTCCAGCAGCTCCTCTTCCTTTGTAGGGAGGGGAGAGGGGGGCTTTTTCGTGCCTCTTCAAAGCAGTATAAACTATACAAAATCTGCGTTGTGTTTCGACTGAGATCCTCGGAGCCTGTGCTTTTCCCTTTGAGCCTTATGAATGCGTTTGCAGCGTGGCCCTGTGTTCTTTGCCTAAGTGTTAAATACATCTCTGGCTGTATGAACCCTAGGTGGATCTGGCTGGTGCCACAAAATTCTGTCTGAAATTTTTCATGTTGGCCTTTACGAACTGTGTGTGTGATTGTATGACTGTTGGTGTTCCGTGTGTCTCCAGACCTGTCATCTGAATTGTATCCTTCTCCCATGGCTGACTTGCTGGCTCTTACTTGCCGTGCTAAAAAATTATATGTATGCTTTTACTTAGAAATAATTTATTTTGCATTCTAAAGTGATGTCCTAGCAGGCAGTTGGTGTTTTTAATTACATCTAGTTAATTTCTTTCAGAAGTTACTGCATGCAAGCTGCTTTTCATGTTTTGTTAGGGACAGAACCCTATTGTTATACTCTCTCCCTTTCACAGTGTACATAGCAGAGATGTACAGTTGGTGAAACATATTCAGCTTCTGCTGTATAAGACTTGTTCTTCATGTCACATATCTAAGCTGATTGTTGCCTCATGGCCTGTATAATTTGATGTAGCAAGGACCATGTGCTCTATATACAGGAATATGTATTACGTATGTGCATATATATATACACATGTACATATTCTGTCATGAGCTTGGTTAGATTTTAAGTTTAGCAAAGTGTTCCATGCTGTTACTTTGTAACAAATGCTCAAAGCTATAAATTTACACGTACTGAATTTACTGCTCCTTGTTAAAGGCCCCATATAAAAACCCATATCTTCTCTATTGCATAGGGATGTGGGACTGTGGACAACTTGAATCTCAGGGTTGAGTCTCACGTAATTGTGGGGAAAAATATAATAGACATTTAGTCTGGAGAGGTAGAGTGTATACCTGGTCAGCCTGCTACTGCTTCCCAATATTCTAAGAGGAACCTATTAATTTTGTATACAAGATTAAAAGCTGTACAATGTTAAGGTGCAACAGGACAGAAGAAGGGCATTGCTGATCTCCCATATTCTTGCGCTTAGAAGGAATTAGTTAGGTGGCTTTATACACAGTAGTTGTCTCTCAGAATGAAACATCTTAGGACTCCTTGTCTCCGAGTATAAGCAAACCTATATATGTCTGAGGCTTTCCTCTCTGGTCATATGTTCATGCTTAAATGTACCATGTATACTTTGTTCATTGTCTTAACATTAAGTGTACCCATGTTTTTGTGGCTGGACGTTTGTAAGTTGAAGGCAGGGGCAGGGGTGTTGAAATTTTTTTCTGCAGGCTGTTTAAAGGAGGTGTTGCTATCTAGTTGTTAATTAAGAATAATAGGGGTATAAAGTCTTTGACTGACTTTTGCTGAAGGATGGCTTGGTATAGTAAGAATATAACGCAGCATTTTTTATTCATTTAATCCTTGAACTGAAAGATAGTTTGCCATTGAAAGCTTTTTCCCCTGCTATTTCTGAACTGAATTAAATGGCTATTAGTTGATTAGGAAAGGACTGAAGTGGCCTAACTAAAAATCTCACTTGTTTTTAATCTGTAATTTACCAATTTCAGATAGCTTTTTTTGAAGAAAAGAGTGCAGAGGTGCTCTGTGTGTTTTAATGTGTCAGCGATGACTGGAGAGGGACCATTTTACAGATATGAAAAACTACATGTGAAATAGTCTTTGTATTTTGGTAGTAAAATGAAAAGTATATACATTTAAATACTTTTGTTTAAGATGTACTTTTAGTATTCCAGTATTCCCGTTTTGAATGTAATTATTCTCATAATTATCTTGGGGTAGAGAAGCACTTTTATCCCCATTTTAGAAATAAGTAAAAGAGACAAAAATTATACATGCTTCAGGAAGACTTGGTGGAGTAAGCATTTGAGTTCTGGTCCATAGGTTGTTATGCAGTCATTATCCTTTCAATGTAACAGTCTTTTTTCAGCCACTATACAGATACTCAGTCTTCCTCTGTTTATGTAACTTGTAAGATTTTTATCTTGCACTAACATGTTTTAGTTAATTGTAGGGTGCATTTGTCTAGGGCTCGTTTGACTTCCTGGTGTCAAAGCCATCTTAGTGAGTGGCAAGTACTGTATTGGTTATGTTTCTTTCTCATGACTGGAGTATTGGAACTGTGAAATTGCTGGCAGGTTTTCTTTTTTTCCTGTCTCCCTGTAGTGGTTGAAAGTCATATGGCACGTTGAAATCTAGTAGGTGTTTTCTCTTTAAAAACATCTAAAGTAGCTCTTAGAAAATGAAGCTCTACTTTCCTAGGGCTGCTGAAGTAACTGGCAGTGTGCTGCAGCTGCTTATTGTGCATCATAGTAACTTCACAGTAACCCTTGTAATTTCTGAAGATTGAAAAAAAAAACCCAAAAAACCCCCCTGGGGACCCAGTGGCAATGGAATTTGCCAATCAACAGCAAGTGCAATTGTGGCCTGGGAACTGGCCAGGTATATTCTCTGGCCTTGACTCGTGTTGTGATTGAACTGATGTCATCAAGCTAGTTGGCAGTGTGCACAGGTGGCTCAAGCAGTCATGTTCTCTGCTGGAAGCTGGAATTAATTTACTGTTTAAAGAAGAACCTACAGTTTGAATCCTCCTTACTAGTAATATTTTTTTTTTGCTGTCAGCACTGCATAATACGGAAATTTAATCCTCAAACATTTCCTTGCAAATGCATGCATTTATACCACAAAAGTTTCATTTTTCAATTAGTTATACTGGGAGTACTCTGAATCAAGAAATGGTAATGTTAACACAGAGTGTATACTTGACTTATTTTGCATTGAAGTTGCAGTCTAGCTCTTGAGTACTCTTTTTTTTTTTACTCTCTGAAATAAGAAATTGCATATTAAAGCAACAATGGACACAATTGTATTTTAAAGTAGAATTACCTGCACCTTGTTCACTGTATTCCAGAGAGAGAAGTAATTCAAAAGCTTGCCAAGAGGCCCATCAGATAATTAGTTTGTAAGTCATCTCTGGAGGTCATAGAGTCATTAAATGGTTGGGTTGGAAGGGAGCTTTAAACATCATCTAGTCTAACCCCTCTGCCATGGGCAGTCACTAGACCAGGTTGCTCGAAGCCCCATCCACTTGATCTTGAACACTTCCAACGATGGAACATCCACAGCGTCTCTGGCAACCTGTTCCAGTGCTTCACCACTCTCATGATAAAAAATTTCTTCTTAATATCCAGTCTAAACCTACTCTTTTTTGGTTTAAAACTATGGCCCCTTGTCCTGTCATTACAGGCCCTAATAGAAAATCTCTCTCTATCTTTCTTATATGCCCCCTTTATGTATATCGAAAGGCTGCAGTCCACCTCTCTGCTTACATCAGAGCTAACTTAAAAGTTAAATGAGATCACTGATCTGGTTAAATATTGAATATCTGTACACATCCAGATTTTACAGTCTCCTATCCATGACTGACTTTCTCAATTTAAAGTCATGATTACTAGTAAGTACATCTTAATAATTTTTCTAGTTTTTACCAGAAAATGTCTGTTCTTGTGGTGGTTGGAAATATTATGACTACATGGTTAGTAGCAGTACAAGTTAGTAGCAGTACAAATCATCATGATGCCGCTGGGGGAGACTGGTAGCGGTAAAACCTCGCCAGGGTTTTCGGCACTTTCCCAGTGCAAGATCAGGCACCTTTCTTCCCTCAAGTTGTTGGAATGTATTTGGTGTGTGGGGATGTCTGCTTCTCAGCTCCTCTTTTTACTAACTGCTTCTGATAATTGTGTACGTGGACTGTCTTCTGCATTCTCAGCTTTTGCTTCGATATGCTTTTATGTATCTGAACAAACAACAGATTAAATTGAGTTTTGTAAGTTTCTCTGCTGAATAGTAATAAACTTCAATATCTCTTCTGCTTGGGTAGGTTTTGAACAGCACCCAAGGGTCTAACGGTGTACATTCGTAAACCATGATTAGATTTTTGTATAATTTTCTTTATAAACATAAGAGCAAAAGGATTCAGTTTCTTATAAATTTTAAAATAACTTTGTCTCCCAGAAGATTTTGGGAGTGGCCAGTTATGACTAGCCGAAAGCATAGGTTTATATTGGTTTCAATAGCAGACCTGATAATGGATAAATAATCCTAAAGGAACTTAAAATCATGTAGGAAGACTAAATTTGAACAGTATCAAATGACGAATGTTATGAAACTAGGTGGAATTTAATGTTTAGAAAGAAAAGTTGATACTTGGCTGCAGAATTAATCTGAATTTGGATGTCGGTAATTAGGTTTCCATATGCTGAGCAGAAGGTTAATACAAGGAGGAAAGATAGTGGACATTGGACATTGTGACCAATAGAGACAGATGTTCACATAAATCAATTAATATTAGTGTGTATTCCATTGTAATGAGTTTTTTACGAGTGAAGAGCAACCTGCTGTAGCTGCTGTTCTTGCTTGCTCTTTCGGGTTTAGTCCCGAGTTTTTGCTCATCATCTTGTTGTTCCAGATTTGTAGGAGGCCATGACTTATTTTTATGTGTAAAACATTGGTAAGGATTGCAAAAATTGCTGCATTCTAACAGTTGGTAGCATGTGAAGCATGATTTTTAGTGGGACTTTGTGCCTCCTGTGTGAGAAGTATGAAAGACTGGAATGGTAAAAAGTTTAGGTAATACATCCTTTTATGGAACGTTAGGAACTCTTAGGACTGGAACGCAGCAAAACCAGAAAACAATCTCTCTGTTGAGCAAATTCAAGGTATAGCTGTATCTTGAATTCCACATTCAGTTCTGGAGTCGTACGGATGAAAATACAAATAGACATGCTGATGCTAGAGGTATGTCATGATATCAATACAGATGATGATATAGCAATAAATGAGCTAGGAAAAAGGCAAAGGAATATGGTATGGATGATTAGAGGTATGCAGTGCTTCTGTGGAAAGAGTGTCTTTGGTTTCAGAGAAATAACCAAATTTTTTGTGTGTCATAGTTCTATTAGGAATTGGACAGAATATTGAGATAGTAATTTAGTAAACTTAGATACAGAATAAAGACTTTGGTTTACTGGTAAGAATGTTACATTTATGTGGATTAACAAAATAATTTATAAGGGTTCTAAGTGCCCCTGCTACAAAACTGAAATGCTTCGACTTTGAGTAGATTCTATTTGCATAATGGAATTGTAGTGTTATCATCAAAGTGAGGCAGTAAATGGAAACAGACTGCATCAGGTTTTCAGTCATATTTCAAATAAATAAACTGTTCCAGATCCATGATCAGCTATGTATACAGAACTTCTGCTTTCTTAAAAACCAACGTAAAATAACATCCCAGAAAAAAGAATAGTCAGTCTCACATGCAGTGAATGAATTGATTTATTTTCTTAATGAGCTAGTAGAATTACCTGATTATTCTGATTGTGAAATCTTTTCTGAGTTTTGTGTAAGCCATGAAAAGCTTGAGTTTTTTGGCCTACCTGCAGAAATAATTTCTCATTTTGCAAACAAAGATTTAATGACTCTTAGCAATATTAAGAGCTGTAGCGTGCCCTGGCTGCCGTCTGTTTAGATACTAAATTTCCTAATCCTTTTCAGAAACCACCCAGGTGACGTCATGCTTAAAGTACTTCTAACACAATTTACTCTAGGACCACTCATGTTGAAAATGGTAAATGAAACTGCTGTGAATTTGGGAGGGATCATTGTTGGTGAACACACATGGAAGAAATTTCTGTCCTTTAGAAATAAATACACAAGTCTGCGTATTTGTTTTGCTTGTTTGTTGAAGTTTTTCTTTTACTGCACTTTATTTAGAAAATATCTTTACCTATCCGTTGGGGAAAGGTGATATAATGTTACTGTGAGGCAGAGAATAGAATTCAGGCGTGCAAGTGTCACAACCAGTTCTTTGCATGTTCTTTAGTTTTGGTGTTTCCTGCCTTTGATTTGACTGTACAGACTTCCAGGTTCTTGTGTTACAAGCTTTTGTAATTAGGTTCTCATAAAATAAAGTTCAGGTTAGTCAGCATCTTACAAAGTTTGCTGAAATTGCTAATTGCAGAGAGGAGAGAGTGAGCGAGTGCTTCTGAGATTTATTTTGTCTCTGAGAAAACTTGTAATTTTTAGGACATGTAATGTTTGCAGCTTTGTAGGTGTAGAGCTTTGCAGAAAATAAAGCTTTCAGCTGCTTTTGTAGCAGTTGTAAGAGTCTGAGCACTTAGATTCTGTCACAGTAATTTTTTTTGCCTGTGCGTGATTTCTGCTGTAGTCAGACTAAGTTATAGAAAAATGTGGTAATATGTAGCTTCATAAAATTCTGACCTTGTTAATATCTTCAATGTGTGTGCTAGTCACTGATGAAGAAAATACATTTTCTTAAATCCTGAATAAATATTGTATCTCATTTTATGCATATTGATTCAGATAGTGGTCAATCAAGTGGTGCTGTCTTCATGGTTCCAGGCTGCAGAAGCTTCTGGGTCATACTTAAATGTTTTGTTTCATTTCCTTTCTAGTATGTATTTTCACTTTCCAGAAATTAATCCTGGATTTGTTACAGGATATTATAACTTAACCCTTTGAGTACTAATGTAATTTTCTAGCCCTTCCCATATATCTTTTAGCTTTTGTGGTAAACTGCTGAAGCTGTTTTTAATTCCTTTATACCTAATGCATAGTTTATACAAGGAGTGAATAATCCTACATTCTATTCAGTTGACACTGTAGAGAAAAATAAAATTAGCTGAAGCAGAATTTGAGTAGCATGTTACATTTCATTCTTCTACTATTCTAAGAGTTTCTGAATTCTTTTTGTAATTACAAACTATAATATCTATGGGTTTTGTCTCCAGAAACAGTGTAGTAACTTCCTATTGGGTCATAATATTGCTTCCTGCAACACAGGATTCTCTCCTCTTATTTCTCTGGCTGACGTGCCATGCTTATTCTGAGCAGAATAATATGATAGTGTTTTCCAAGTCTTCAAGTAAGAGTCTTTTGTGTTTTGTATATGTTTCTAATTGTAGGAGTTTGTGATTATGACCTCATAGTCGATCCTTCCTCAGTTGTATGACTTGTCATGAGATGCTTGTGTTAGAGATGGACCTTGTACAAGACACGTTTCCAGTATTTTTGATGTCATAAAGAAATACTTGCAAAACCTCTTAAAAATCTGGTTTTATTTTGAAACAAGAACAGTAAACAGAAGGTTTGTGCTCTGCTTTCTTTTTGAGTAGCAGGCTGCAAAAATGCATTCAGGTATGCTTACCAGGAAGTAGTACTACTATTTAAGAGAAAAGTGCAGAAGAATAGACTAAGATGAGCCATAGAAGACTTTGAAACTTATAATGGTGTTAGTTGAAGAATGATTTTTTGGTAAGCTTGAAAATCTCCATGGAATGTGTAAAGTGATGCATAAAGGCTAGTTTAAAATATATTCCCCTTGTTTACTGTGCCTGTTTGACCACACTTGATCTAAGATCAGTTGTGCTTTTTGTCCATATATGACAGTGTTTACTACTTTGGACTTTGTACACAGGGAGGAAGGCAGAAAGTTGTAAAATAACAATCAAGCAGGAAGATTCAGGCAATGGGAAATCACTGTATTTGAAGTTTTAGCTAAATTTCTGAGTTGATTGTTCAGTTTTTCCATTTAGCAGTAGTTATACCTTCTTGCTTCTTGTCTGTGGGCTTTTATCATTATTGAAATTTCTGATAGAATACCAATGATTGTTCACAATTGGCAATGACGTAGAATCATTCTGCTGGAGATCATGCTGCTTTATTAAAACAAAGAAAAAAAGCACCCTAAAATCAACTCTCTTCCATACATTTGGGTGGTTTCTGTCTGTTCGTAAGCTGAATGTGTCTGCTAAGAACTGAAAAACCAAACCATGTTTTCAAGGGAAACTGTGATGTTACATGCTCTGCTTTTAAAATAGTAAGATAATATCCTGTCTTCCATATTTTAATGGTCTTTTGTACAGTCTTCTTTTAAACAAACAAAAAAAAACCCCTGTATTTTCTTGCCTTGACTCTCATACTTAAATCTCTTCTTGCAGGAATTTAGAGTTCTCTCTTTGGAGTTGCCCAGAGCTGTTGCTTATCTTGCTGTTTCTCCCTTAAAAGCAAGCTACAGTGTGTGCTGTAATCACTTCATATAGCTTTCTTCCCATCTTCACCTTTCTTTAATTTATCACAGCAGTCTTTCTCTTAGATCTACACAGAGCACCTTCTCAGTACTTTTTTTTTTAAATCCAAACACTAGAAGGGAGCTTTCTGTTTACTTGTATTAGAATAAATTTGTCAGCTGTGTGCAGGCACTTCTTGGATGACAAATTCAGGTATCTCCCATAATTTCCAAGATGACATGGAAAGGGAAAACTACGGAAATTCGTTCTGGGAAGTTGTGTGTACATTCTGTACCAAGCCAATCTTTCCTGCTAAGCTCAGACGAAGGACCTTTATAGCCTTATAAGCTTTGACCTTGAACCCCATGCNATTATTATTATTATTATTCCCTCTTCCCACCGGCTTCCCCCCAGAATATAGGAATATTTGCTGTGTTTTCAAAATTGCAAAGTCTTATGACTGTGTTGAAGTTGAGAACTCTTATTAACCTGTTTTGTAATGTTTTTTCCCCTTTAGTGAGTTGTTCTTATACTTGCATTTGAAGCTGATCGAAGTTGTCCCATTTACCTCAAAGTGAGAAGACCTAGAAACTTCTTGGTTTCCAGAAGCTGTAGTAAAAATGGGGAAATATTCTTAGAGATGTGACAGTCTTCAGATCTGAGCCAACCAAGTGGATTTATGAGAACTCTTTAGTGTTTGTTTTGTTCCCCTTCTAGAAAGATCTAAGTTTTCCATAGATATTTTAGGAGGTGGTGGTAAGTGGCTGGAAAACTTACTGTTACTTCCCAGTCCTATTTTGCCTTTTGTACGGCACATTATATAAACACAAAAATACATTTTACATAATTGTCTCTATAATTTCACTTTGGTGTTAACTGTGATGTTTTGAAAGAATTACTCCACTTCTGAAAATAGATAATTGTTATGTAGAAGTTAACAGTGTTTCAGACACATATTCGTGGAATACTGAAGTAGTTATAGTATATACTATAAATACTGGAAAAATACTGAAACAGTTATAGTAGAATACTTATTTTGTTATATCTACTAGTCAGTTTTACATCAGGGTATTAATCCTGCATCCATGCAGTTAGTGGCTTGGTGTTGTATATATAAAATAAACAAGCTGAAATTAATTGCAAGACCAAATTCCTCTTTCAGTTTCTGAGTATTTAAATTGCTGTGGTGATAGAGATAAGAAAGGAACTGTATTTATAGTTTATCACTTCGTAATTTATTTCCGTTTCATGGAAATAACTTTAGATATATGCGTCTCCAGTCGCTTATTTTATTCTTATTTAAGTTATGTGGGTAGTTCTTATTTCCTTAGAAAATATGCAGTTTTTCCTCAGTAAAAGCATTTATGGTTTGGCCTTTTCATTACTGATAGAAACTTAATCGTATTTGAAAGCTCTTTTGTTCAGTATTCTGTTGTACTTAATGATTACTTGTAACAGGCCTTTCACATTTTAATACATGCCATTTATTAGTTATTTTAGACAAGCTTACATCTCAAAAAATGAATGTTTTAAGTGATCTGTAAGAAGTAGCTGGTGGTTTCAAGCTGAATTAATTCCTATTTAAGAAAACAAAACTCTTTAATAGCACTGAGTATTTAGTGTTTGCTAGGCCGCTAAAGACTGCATTCTCTCCCTGAAATATGGCAACTTTCCTCTTTTTTGCTATATTTTAATTCAAAAGGGAAGATCTTAAATAGAGCAAATGCTAATAATAATTAATATGTCTTGCTGACAAACACTTGCTGCTCTAGATGCGACAAACTGTCTAAACCAAAACCTTTAAAATCACGCAAGTAAACAGATGAAGAGAAATATATGGAAAAAGGGGACATAAAATATATGGTAAACTTTCATTCTGTCTGAGTTCTTGGCCGTGTGAAAGTGTGTGTCAAACAGTTATTATAATTACATAATGCTTAGAATTACATGTAAGTTGATTTATTTGAATTTTAGATGCAGCCTATTGTCTTTGTTTCATACTTGCTAATTGTTGCAAGGCGTGACAACTTCATCCTGAGCTTAGAATCTGAGTGATAATAGCATTAGGTTATTTGTCTATTTGATGTTAGTTTGTTTACCTAATGGGGAAAACCATGAACAAACCAGAAGAGGTTTGTACTTTTGTGCTTGAAAATACAGAATCTGAAACGGAGGGAGATGATCATTGATTACACAGTGAGATGTAGCTTTGGAAAGGTGTACGTTTGTCTTTGGGTACGTTTTAAAAGGTGGACTGGTAAAAAGAAAAAGAACTTCTGTCTATGCTGCAGGTAAGTTCCATGTTTCTTGCAACATTAGAAGAGAGCTCTCTTAAGCATATCTTCTTTTGTTATTTAAATTATCTACTGTCCTCTTAGCTCAGGAAAAAAACAACCCACCCTTGATTATATTTCTCTTGTTTTCACAGGTTTCACTTTAAACTTCTTCACATTCTCTTTCATATGATGTAAGATAAGAAAACATCAGTGTCGCAATTGAAAGACAACTAACAGCTTTGTTCTACAGCTTGCAAATATTCCAGTAGACTATTTCATAAATCTGAGCCTTTTCTTCAGTTCAGTTGTAGAGTCTGCAGCACTGTCTGTGACTCACAGAAATATTAAGCATCCCCCCCCCCCCCCGCCCCAGCTTTAACAGCAGGTTTTAAGGAGGTGGTGGACAAATGTTTTTTCCTTGATATTTTATTCTGCAGCAGTTTTCTTTTTGGAACTGCCAGCAGTATCAGTAGGGTTCTGAATCTTCCTCCTAGCACTTGTTAATGAAACCCACTGTCTTGGTAGGCATTAAGCTGGATAAGAAATACCCAAATTCTTTTGTCCAAATACCGTTTGTAAGGAATTCAGTTGACTTTTGACCTTTCCCTGGGTGTTGCTGAAGGTAGTCTCATGCTTGTATCTCTGCTTGACTTTCTTTCCTGCTGCTTGTTTGCTTGTGGTGTAACAAAGTTTCATTGGCTGCA
>VWZZ01004655.1:41157-96618 GCA_013399095.1 Psophia crepitans | reverse complement strand
CACTTGATTACTGTGTCCACTTAAATGTGAACCTGAATTATTTTTTTTCCTCAGAGTCAACTCTTACACAGAGGTTTTCCAGATTCATTTCTAACTTTATAACAAAGAACTTGGAATTCTGAGTTAGCAAAGAAGCTCTGAAGGCAGTTTTAGTTACCTTCAGANAGAAAAAAAGAAAATCAAATCTACATCCAGGATATGTAGAACTTCTTTTTTAGGGTTCGATATTTTCATTTTGTCCTAACTGTCCTAGAGTGAGATTTCAAAATAGGTGTTAATTTGGTAAGACTGTTTTGTAACCCTTCTTGAGCTATGAGTTTTAAGTCCATTTTAGTTGGCTTACTGTAAAATCCATGTCTGTTTCCCCCCCCCAAATGACCCTTTACCCAACAGGAACTGTGATTCTAAAACATATGACAAATGAGTTGTTGTGTTGCATCTTCTAACTATTCACTCTCTTCTGAGGAGGAGGAGAAAAACAGGAGTAAAGTTGAGGGAATGAGAGCTGGGCATTTGTTGTTCAGGTTTGGTTAATGTGAATAGATTTTTCTCCACCTGATGCTGGACAGATAGATTTTTATATTAAGTAAAATATCAAAACTCTTTCTAATAATTCTAATTTTAAAACTTTGTTACCTATCTAGAAATTATACAATAGGCAATGTTCAAGGCATCATCTTGGTTAAATTCTAGCTTTTTTGAACCACTCAGAGTCGTTCACCTGGAAGATTTGGAGGCTTACTACACATAAAATGTTGGCTAGTGATTTGACAGTAGGATGAGTTATTTTCAGATTGTTGATTGTTTCTCCTGGAGAAGCTGGTGGCCCATGGCATGGACAGGTACACTCTTCGCTGGGTTCATAACTGGCTGGATGGCCGGGCCCAGAGAGTGGTGGTGAATGGAGTGAAATCCAGCTGGCGACCGGTTGTGAGTGGTGTTCCCCAGGGGTCGGTGCTGGGGCCCATCCTCTTCAACATCTTTGTTGGTGATTTGGATGAGGGAATTGAATGCACCCTCAGTAAGTTTGCAGACAACAACAAGCTGGGGGGAAGTGTCAATCTACTGGAGGGTAGGATGGCTCTGCAGAGGGACCTGGACAGGTTGGATGGCTGGGCAGAGGCCAACGGGATGAGGTTCAATGTGGCAAAGTGCTGGGGCCTGCACTTTGGCCACAACAACCCCAGGCAGCGCTACAGGCTGGGAGCGGGGTGGCTGGAAAGCTGTGTAGAGGAAAAGGACCTGGGAGTGCTGATCGATGCTCGCCTGGACATGAGCCGGCAGCGTGCCCAGGTGACCAAGAAGGCCAACAGCATCCTGGCCTGTATCAGGAATAGTGTGGCCAGCAGGAGCAGGGAGGTGATCGTCCCCCTGTACTCAGCCCTGGTGAGGCCGCACCTCGAGTACTGTGTCCAGTTTTGGGCCCCTCACCACAAGAAAGACATCGAGGCCCTGGAGCGTGTCCAGAGAAGGGCAACGAAACTGGTGAAGGGTCTGGAGCACAGGTCTTATGAGGAGCGGCTGAAGGAACTGGGCTTGTTTAGTCTGGAGAAGAGGAGGCTCAGGGGAGACCTTGTTGCCTTCTACAACTACCTGAAAGGAAGCTGTGGTGAGCTGGGGGTTGGCCTCTTCTCGCAGATAACTAGTGACAGGACAAGGGGGAACGGCTGCAAGTTGCGCCAGGGGAGGTTCAGATTGGAGACTAGGAGAAATTTCTTCTCGGAAAGGGTGGTCGGGCATTGGAACGGGTTGCCCAGGGAGGTGGTGGAGTCGCCGTCCCTGGGGGTATTTAAGGAAAGGTTAGATGCAGCACTGAAGGACATGGTTTAGTGGTTAATAGGTGGGGGGGGTCAGTTGGACTAGGTGGTCCTTGAGGTCTCTTCCAACCTTAATGATTCTATTCTATTCTATTCTAAAGGGATATTTTCTCTAACTGGAGTCCCAGAATATGAAAATACAGCTACACAACAAAATGTGACAGGGCCGTTTCGAAGGAGGAACAATTGCTGCCATTTCAAAAAGATCTTTTGGTTGCCCTTTCTTTTTTGTTTGTTTTGTTAAAGTAGAAATCCCAGAAAATTCTGGAAACTTTGCATTTGGAACCTTGAATTCAAAGTGTTTTAAATGCTCCAGTGTTGGAATACTTTTATAAAGCTGTTGCTATACATTTAGACTGTTTTAGGTTTGTGCTGCTGCTGCTGCTTCCTTTCTTCACTTGTAACATGTTTCTGCCTTCTCTCTTTGTGCTTAGTCTGGTGCTTGGCCATGTGAATAGCTAGTTTAGAAAGTTGATGGGACCGTGTGCTGGCCCACACTGCAGAGTTGGTACCTTCCACATTGTCAGCTGACCTTGTAGTGGTTAGATGTAGTAAAACAGCAGTATGTTCGCATGGTCTTTCAAAGTCAAAGGTATTTTCTTTTTGCACTTAAAAAGAAATGACATGTCCTTGCACACCTTCGGAAGCAATTAGAAACCTTACATTGGTGGCCCTCAGGCAATGAGCTGAAGGAAATAAACCCTACCTCTAAACTGTGCTAACCATTGTTGCCTTGTTTTCTCGTTAACTACAGTGATATGTTGTCATTGGGCTTGTAACCCACACAGAGACAGAGATGATTTACATTTGTATTCAGAGGGCATTTTCAGGATATCAAATCAGCTTGTTGCCATCAGCATGTCTGATTAAAGACTACTTGTCACATCAAACTGGATGTTACTTTTAAGATGGACTAACATAGTTCTTTTGCAGGTGTCTGTAGGAGAGTAGGTCACTACTAAGAGCTCAGATTCAAGCTTCAGTCTCTATTTTTAGAGATTCATAAAAGGGGAAGCGAAAGAAAAGTATCAGTTTCCAGGAAAAGGAGCAGTATTTGCACCTTTGAGGTGCATGAGCAAGTTTTGAAATTTCTGAATGAGGAATAGCTGGTGTAAGCACAACATAAAGCAAATTAATGAATCTTTAATCAGGGATCTTCTTAATGTAGTTAGATCCCCATGTATGCCCTCTTGGGAAGGCTGTAAGTGTCACTGAAGGCTAGAGTTTGGAAGTTTGCATTAATTGGCCTTACAGTTGCAATTCAGGTCAAATGGTAGTTAGCAAATCTGTTCTTCCTGACAAATGAGAACATGTTACCTTCATGAACAAAGTCCTGGATGTAATAATACCTCTCTATGTCACTTGGAGGCTGAGCTGTTGGTGTGTTGTGTAGTATGAGTAAACAGAAGGTGTGTCTAGTATGAAATGCGAAGAATGCTCACTGCCTCTGAATGGTAGTTAACAGTTGTGCCTCCAGTTTTTGTGTGGTATATGTGTAAGGATTTTGTCTGCTGTAATACAACTGAAGTTATTTGGGCAAGGCTCACTGAGGCTCAAGTAAGGCTTTTGATGAAGGTGCTAATCTATTTTAGACAAAATTCCTCTGGAATAAAAGCAGGTGCATAACAGTGCAGACTGTGGGGTTTTGGCAGGTGGGTTGGCAGAGGAGCTGTAGTATAGCGTTCTGTTGTGTTGTTGGTTTTGGTGGGGTTTTTTTAAGTGTGAAACATCAAGTCTGAGAGAGAAAAAAGTTGCATTATGTGTTATCTGTTGCACAAGCATTACAGCTGTAGTTAGCACATCCTCTCATTAGATGGCAGAGGGATTCCCTCCACCCCTCAGAGATTTAAATTAGATGAAACAAGGCTCAGACTACAAACACAAACATCATCTTCAGAATATTATATTAATTTTGGATGAAATTGTAATACATAAGAACTTGAAGGATCAAGGAACAGAAACTGACCATTCAGAACCTATGTAACCCATGGTTAATGATTACAAAACAGGAGTCAAACTAATCTGTTCTGTATAATAGAGGAGGTAAAGCATTTGTGGGTTACTTTAAGAAATAATTATTTTAAAAAGAGCAGTTTGAAAACACTTTCTTCTTTGAAAAAGCTTCCTTATATATAAAGCTATAGGCTAGCTTGATAAAATTTACAGTTACATCAAGACTTCTGAAGAAACTGGAGTTCTGAATGCTACCAGCATTACAATTGATAACTCAAGTGTTTCTTTGGGAGCAGAGTGTTCTTTTTGTTTATAATTTTTTAAAAACTTCATCACACTTAGAAGAACCCTGGACTCAACTAGTTGTGATCAGTCTGCGTTCTTCTATGTGAGAAGTTTTTCAAGCTCAGTGGTTTGGAGTTTTTTTGGAATTAGGTATTTTTTGCCATGTTATCAATTCTTCTGCTTTTGCAGCACTTGAACATTGTATAAATGATAACTGAGAAACGTTGATTTTAATGACTTCATGCATATAGTTCTTGTGATTTATGTTTTTGCTGTTGAGTTCAAAAGTTATCTACTGAAAATACTGTGTTTATGAGTGTTAAAATATTAAGCAATTAGAACAAGAATAAAAAATATTTTATTGGAATACAGAATCTGAAGCCAGTAAAAATACCCTAATTCCAGTTGCAAAGCACTGAAATACTACAATGCTGCTAGATTGCAAGTGAACAGTAAAAATACTAAGACATTAAAGTAGACAGTCTTTGATATCTATGGGACATAGATAAACATGAAAATGCTCAATGCAGATTGCACTTACACTCTTTCTATAGAATTATCCTACTCATGCCAGGGTTCTGGTCCAGAACTATGAATAGGATCTGGCAATGAAGCCCTCACTTCATTTTTAAATGGCTGAAAGTCCCCAAAGATGCTTATTCCAAAACCATATTGCATTTCTTTCTTTCTGTCTGTCTGTCTTTGTCTGTCTGTCTTTGTCTGTCTGTCTTTGTCTGTCTGTCTTTGTCTGTCTGTCTTTGTCTGTCTGTCTTTGTCTGTCTGTCTTTGTCTGTCTGTCTTTGTCTGTCTGTCTTTGTCTGTCTGTCTATCTTAAGTGTTGACAGAATAGCCTGAAATTGCAAGATGAAGAGAAAAAATGAGAAGAAATGGACTCAAGAGTTTACTGACACATGCTGTAGCAAGATATGTGACCTAGCTTGGATCCTGTAAAGAGTATGACCGTATCAACATGGTGCTGTGCTTGAGCTAATAAGCCCTGTTAAGAATCTACCTTAAAACAAGCTTAGCCTCATAGAGGCCAACACTTCTAGACAGTGCAAACACTGGTCTCTGCAGTAGCTTGCCTTTGGGTACCAGTGGCAGGCATACCTTGATGGTTTTGGTAAGAGCCATTTTTTGAAGAATACTAACATCTTCCATTTCTGAGCTCTAAACAGTATGTATAGTACAACAGTTCTAGTAATTGCTTTGTTCTTTGGAGAGTGCTGTCAGTTGTATTTCCTTGGTTTTGGGTGTATGGAATTTCTTCTTGTTACATGAGAGATGTGGACTGCTCAGCAGTGTACATTTGTGTCACAAAAGCTTCCCTGTTAGCTTAATCTCCTTTATCCTTATAAAACACCAGAACGTGAAAGCAGGATCACCCATTGTATATTTCAATGCAGACATAAATCATCATAATGTTGTATGCCTATTAATTCTGCAACTTTTTAGTTCTTTGGATCTAAATCTTGACTTACCTTGTCTTTTAAGTAAGTGCTGTTCATGTGTACTTTGAAAATAATAACCAGGTAAACAGTAACTGTGGTTACTAACATTAAAATACATATATAGTATGTAGAAGTAGTGAGTTATGGTGAGATGTGTGTCGTGACAAAGAAGAAATGCCATGCATTGCTGCATTTGTATGGAACAGTCTTCCCCCATACATCTGAGAGAGCAATCACTAAGAAAGCATTAGGCATTTTGTAAATAAATTGTAAAAACAATTCATTTACTTTATGTCTCCAAGTATTGCAAAATTGGAACAAACTTAACTTTGTGTTCTTGCTGCAGATGAGTGAGGATTTCTTTGTGTGATAGAAATCTCTTCAGGGAAGATATTTTTGTTAGCCTGAGATAAGTGTTTCCCTAATAGAATGACAACATGAGACTAGAAGAATTCTCTGTGTTGACTATCAAAATTTATTATACTCCATTTCAAAAAGGTTTGCTATTTTGATTAGAAATTCATTGCAGAATTTAACTGGGAATAATCTTCTGAGTTTTTCAGTTTAAATTAATTTGTGATTGTTTCATACTGGTTTGTTCTTATGCCGATGTTCGCCTTTTGCTTACTTTGCCACTCCAACCCCTCATTTCTATGCTGTATTTATAGACCAGATTTCACTTTATTTCCTTTTTATTGTGTATTTATTTTGATTTGCTGTGCTGAAAAGCCACGCTCCTAGTCTTACCTTCAGGCTAGATAGTCTATTACGATAGATCAGGGGAATAATCTTTTTCTCTGCACGATCCCATGTTAATCTTTAATGAGTTCAGAAATCCAGCTGGCTAGTCCAATTGATTGGCATTTTATAAAACTGTAAAAAATGCTTCCCTTACCTAACCTTCCTTAACCATTCTTGAAATGCTTATTAACACTACTCAGGATTGTATTTGCTTTCATGATGGCTCATGATCCTTCTGTGAATCACTAGATTCTTCTAATTTTGAATCTCTAAATAATGGATTCTCTACTTACGGGAGAACTTTTTATTGTAGAATTGTCGAAGCTTGCACATTTTCCTGTTAAATTTCGCACTGTTGATCTTGCTACTTCTCACCTACATATGGTTCTTCGCATGTGACATACTCATTTACAGTGATAGAAGTGCTTCTGCACTTTGCGTTGTCATTGTTTTACCAACTTGTTAACCAATTTATTACATTGTTGCAAGATAGAGGTCTCAAAACTTAGAACTAAGAACTAGGCTGATTTCCACCCTCCCACCCCCCTTATTTTACTTACGAATTTTGTCTTCCTAACATACAATTCTGCATCATTTGCCTAAATAATTGTGTGTGCTTTCGAATATACAAAATGCCCTTTTGATGATTTATTTTTTAAATGGTTTACACTTTCATTTTGAGTAGTATGGTTGAGGTTTGGAGTGACTGAGCTTTGGGGAACTACAAGGTCATATGCACATTTGTCATGCACCTATGGTGTATGTCCCGGAAGAAGGACTGTGTAAAGAAAATAATCAACTTTTCCGACACTATATTCTCCCTCCTGAAAGTGATCAAAGAGGACTTGTTGCCATGTTTGGTTTGGAAGTTGATGAACTCAAATTAAATTTCTAAAAGGTCTGATACCCTGTAATTTAAGTGTAACTTTTCCATCTGTTGATTTACTTTAGATTTTGAATTTTATAACTGTGAACAAAAAATGCAATCTCATCTAATTAATTGTAAACCTTGAAATGACTTTTCAGTTAAACTAAGTTCTAAGTGGCTTAGCATTCAAATTTCACACATGGATGTTGTAACTGAGGTTTTAGACCACCTGTGTAGAACTCAGACCCTACTGCATCTCTCAAGGGAAAGAAGAATCTTTCTGTTGAGCTAAATAAATTGACTGGAGTTCAGGCAATGCAGAAGTCAGGAGAGAGATGTATTCCAGGGGCTGTTGCTAGCCATAAAAAAAGCTGGTATGTGACAAGGAATTCCATTTTAACCATTGGATTGTCAAGAATTTTGTAGCAAGTTCATCATAATGTTTCACTGAGCCATGTAAAAGTGTCATGATTCATAATGTGTTGGATTTTTTTCCAGAAATTGTCAGCAAAAAAATATCTTTCAAACTAGTTGATGTCTTTGCTTTCCAAGAATGTTATAAGCTGTCAAGTTGGTTTGACAACCAATTAGAACTTTCCTGGTAAACCAGTGTTGTTGCATTATTAAATTTTCTCTTTACTTCTGTTGTGTTAATTATTCCCTCCTTAAAAAATCCATCCTAAAAGCTTTGAATATTTTCAAAGTTGTACATTGTAGTACGTAATTTTTGATACTGTAAATTTACTTGGAGTAGTCGTAATGTGTATTTGGCTCTGAAGAGCCTATTCCCTGAATGAATAGGATCTATATAATGTGCCACTCTAGCAGTCAAGCCATCTGTCCTGGTTTCCATTTAGCGTTCTGACATGGATTGTAAGGAGATATCTACCTTGCCTTGAAAAGGGGAAAGAGTGACTTGTGACAGCAGGACTTAAAAATGTGTTTGACATGTTGAGTCTTTAGTCATGGCCTGAATTGGTAGTCTCAGTTATTGTAAAACAATTCACTTGTAGAGAGTCATGTGTGATCTTGTTCATTTTTTGAAGTCTTTGTCCTCAGTTTTGCTGTCTGTAAAGAGAACATTACTTTTTCTAGAGAATATTAAAGGTGTATTTTAGCAGGATTTGTCCTATTATGAGTAGTCAGTTCAGTAGATAATATTGTGCACCTATTTACAGTTTTTTTCCTCTTCAGGACTAATGGCAAAGGAGTAAACCAACATGGCAGCTATGGTCCCACCTGTGAAGCTGAAATGGCTTGAACATCTAAACAGTTCCTGGATCACTGAAGACAGTGAATCTATTGCAACAAGGGAGGGAGTTTCTATCTTGTATGCGAAGTTAGTCAGCAACAAAGAAGTAGTGCCATTGCCCCAGCAGGTTCTGTGCCTCAAAGGACCTCAATTACCAGATTTTGAGCGGGAATCTCTATCCAGTGATGAACAGGACCACTACTTGGATGCCCTTCTTAGCAGCCAGCTGGCACTGGCGAAGATGGTATGCTCAGACTCTCCATTTGCTGGAGCCCTTCGAAAACGTCTCCTTGTGTTGCAGCGTGTCTTCTATGCACTTTCTAATAAATATCATGATAAGGGTAAGGTGAAACAACAGCAGCATTCACCAGAAAGCAGTTCTGGATCAACAGATGTGCATTCTGTCAGCGAACGTCCTAGGTCAAGTACAGATGCGCTCATAGAAATGGGGGTTCGAACTGGATTAAGCTTGTTATTTGCACTGCTAAGACAAAGTTGGATGATGCCTGCGTCAGGACCTGGCCTCAGTCTTTGCAATGATGTTATCCATACTGCAATAGAAGTCGTGAGCTCTTTACCCCCTTTATCTTTAGCAAATGAAAGCAAGATTCCACCAATGGGCTTGGACTGTTTATCACAAGTAACAACATTTCTTAAAGGAGTAACAATTCCAAACTCTGGGGCAGACACTTTAGGTCGTAGATTAGCTTCTGAATTGCTTCTTGGTTTGGCTGCCCAGCGAGGTTCTTTGCGATATCTTCTTGAATGGATAGAAATGGCTTTAGGCGCTTCAGCTGTAGTAAACACCATGGAGAAAACCAGGTTGCTGCAGAGTCCGGAAGGGATGATCAGCTTTGATTGCTTTATGAGTATATTGACACAGATGCGACGGTCTTTGGTAAGTATACCAGCTTTGTTTTTTCTACTTTGCAAATGTAGTTGCATTCTTATCTTTAAATAATTTCTCAATGTGGAATGCCAGTTTGCTGAATAGTTTGCTTAATATGTTAAAAAGGTGTTTTTTCATTGTGAAATGTTTTTTTTTTTAAGTATTTCGATTGTTACCCACCGTCTCTCTCTCTTCCTACCTGCCCACCCATTTCCTCGTAGGTAAAGGAGATGAAAGAGCAAAGCAAATGCCTGTGTAAACATAACTTTTGGCATTATGCTCTAACTTCAAGAAAAGAATCAAGGATGTACTTGATCCACTTGCACTTGACATTGAATTTCATAGCAAAAAAGTTAGAAAGTATGGAACTGGATTTTTAGGCTTGCTTTGCTGAATTTGCTTAGAATTCGAAGTTGTGCAATATGCCTTGTTTCCTGTTCAGAGTTATTTATATTGCACATCCCTGGTCTCCGTTTAATCTGGACCCCTGCTTATACATCTTTGGAGAATCAGTAAGAGTTGACATGTTAGCATTTTTTCTGCTGCTCAGAAAGTAATGTGATAAGAAAATGAACTAAATTGTTTGGAGGTGTGGCACACTGCTTTGCATGTTGAGTGCTAACTTCTGGTCCTAGATGAATATTTTTTAAAGCTATGAAACTATTGTGCAATATGTAGTCAGAAGCTGTGGCAAGCTTCTGCCTCATACGCTCAGACTGAGACAGGCAAGGACTTTTTCCCTGAAGTAGTCATTCTTTTCTCTCAGGCTCATAATGCTTGCTGATAAACAAAATTTAAAAACTAAAAAAAATTCAAAGAATGGAAACCATGAGAAAAGCATGCCAGGATGTGAATTGGATTGAATGTCCTGATGGGCAGTTTTACTTCTTGTTGGTTTTAGACTAGATATAAAATTAGAGACTAAAATGTGGAAGATACGTAAACACAACAATAATGATGATTAGTCTTTTTTCAATTAAGTAATACTCACTTTAAACTAAACACAAGTGACCTGTATTTCAGAACAAAGCTCTGTTAGGGGAAATTAACTCTAAACCCAGATATTTTCACAAAATTTAATAAATAAGAATGATTCACTAGCACTTGGCATGTTTTTGTTATCCTAAACTGTATGCAGATATCACAACTCAGGGGAGAAAGATAATTTACTTATGCTTTTAGAAAGAGTTCTGACTTTTGCTTAGCCATAAGAACAAATTCCTGATGTATTTTATACAGATGCACTGTAGCTGTTTGGAAGTATTTTTCTCGTATTAACAACATGTGAAAATTGTAGGGATCATCTGCTGATCGAAGCCAATGGAGAGAGCCAACTAGAACGTCTGATGGCTTATGTTCTCTCTACGAGGCAGCTCTGTGTTTATTTGAAGAGGTATGTCTTGAAATCTAACGTGGACTTTAAAGTAATTGTAGTTTACTTCCCCCTCACTGGCCTGAGTGGTGTGTGTATGTGGGTACGGTCCAGTCTTTGCGCAGTTATTGTGGAGTAGAAAAGGAAGGAAGGAAAGGGTGAAAAACGCAGGATGTAGAGGAAGAAGTAATATGTGCGAGCTAACATGATGATGGATGATGTGTGTTTTAGGCAGAGAACGACATTGAGGGGAAATTAAAATTGCCTTAAACATTGTGACTATATGGAAATTAATTGAAGTGTTACTGTGTAATAAATCTCTCATTTTAATAGGTCTGTCGAATGGCATCAGACTATTCAAGAACGTGTGCCAGTCCTGACAGTATTCAAACAGGTGATGCTCCCATTGTTTCTGAGACCTGTGAAGTGTATGTTTGGGGTAGCAACAGCAGTCATCAACTGGTAGAAGGAACTCAAGAGAAAATACTTCAACCCAAGCTTGCTCCAAGTTTTTCTGATGCACAGACGGTGAGTGACATTTATAGCGGTACGTTATGTAACATTTAACAGCTTCATGGTTATAGCGTGAAATGGGAAAATAGTACTTTGTTTCTGAGTGTCAAATTGCGATGAAACTATGATAATCAGAACTAATCACACAAATTATTTTACTGAAAATATCTCTTTACTTTTATTGATGCTTGGAAAAAACATTGTTTATTTTTTAATGGCACAACAGATCAATATCCATGTAGAAGAGTGATTGAATTATCTAACGTGCTGTGAGATGCATTCACAGAGATTAGTTTACTTGCCTGTATTTTTTTTGTTGTTGTTGAAAACTGTTATTTAAAAGGTATCTTAACTACTCAATCTTACTTTCCATTGGTGGTTTTCACACCAAGGATGCCTAGTTTAGAAGTCCAAACCAGGCTAACTGCTGGCATAGCAACCTTAATTAGCTTTGTAAAAATCAATATACAGTATGCGCTTTCTGCTCTCAGTCACAGATTCTGCAGTTGCAACTGAGTCCTTCTATTGATGTGTGACACAGAATAGAATAGTTTGGTTTTCTGTTACTGTATTGGTTTTGTAGTGCTGATTAAACTAAAAGCATTTTTTTGGTCATTAGACAATTTAGGTACATTTTCTGGAATTGCTTCTATTGACATGTTTTATATGCCAGTGGACTGCAGGACCAGGCATCATAAAGCAAGTTTATGCATTCAAAGCACTTTGTTTAAACAAAACAGTAACACACAAGGGTGGAGTGAGTGATCTGAATGAATGAGTTACTCTTTAAATAGTACTGTGTACACTGATACAAAGTATGTGATTTCTCACTGGGATAAAGATTTTTTTTCTTTAACTTTTATTGACGATCTTTGAAGGATTTGACTATATGAGGAAGTTAATTCACAGTAAATAGGGCGTCACCATGCAGTCCACCACCTGCTTTGTGCCATTTTATGATGTGGACATGCGATGCCTGTACGCTTCAGATTTGAACCTGCTTTGCATGTATGGCATGTTAAGATTGCTATAGGAAATGATTGCAGGGTTTGCTATTAGGTCATTCTTGGGTGTGCGCTGACTTTCCAATAGAGAGGCAAGTTTTTACTTTCTTAAAAACTTTTGTTCTTATTGGTTTGATGTAGTTAAAATTGCATAGTCTCAAATGATAGTGGATTTTTAGCGTTTGGCATATGTTACTGGTTAAAATTAAGCAAAACTTACCTTGCTTTATTGAGCTGTTACTTTGTCTTTTTAATTTTCAGAAATTAAGATACCTTCAAAGATTCTCCATTTCCATCCATGAGTCTTGGAGATCTGAAGGCAGGCTGAGTTCTGTAGGCTGTAGAAGAGGTGCAAATAACTAAAATAGAGTAATCACTATTTGCATCCTTTACCTCAGAAGAATAGATTTAATCAAAATATTTTTCAAGAATTTGAATTTTACTGCTTGTCCAAATTCTCCTTAATTTTTACATCATGTGATATGAAAGGGTTACATAAAGAAATCTGGCATATATATTTAAAAATATATACTTCTAGGCACGTGTGAATTTTACATTTATCTAATCTTTTTTTACTGTTTTAACCTCTTTCTCTATAGATTGAAGCTGGACAATATTGTACTTTTGTTATTTCTACGGATGGTTCTGTTAGAGCCTGTGGTAAAGGCAGCTATGGGAGACTAGGACTGGGTGACTCCAATAATCAGTCCACATTGAAAAAATTGACTTTCGAGCCTCATAGGTCTATTAAAAAAGTGTCATCTTCCAAAGGATCTGATGGTCACACTTTAGCATTTACAACAGAAGGGGAAGTCTTCAGCTGGGGTGATGGTGACTATGGAAAACTGGGACATGGAAATAGTTCGACTCAGAAATATCCCAAACTTATTCAGGGTCCTCTGCAAGGAAAGGTATGTTTTCTACAGTAGAATGCCTGTTTTTTGTTCTCTTCAGTTGCAATGTTGTGTAAAATTGGAAATATATAAAATCTTAAAAAAAAAAGTTCTGTGTTTTACCTAAATCTCTCTTTGAAGCTGGGTCTGCTTTCAGCAAAGCACCAAAACTTACGGTTGCCTTTAGGCATGTGATTTGGACCGTGGCATTGCCAGTGAACCTTCTCATAGTCTTAAGAGGGAAACTTGCTCATGTGCTTTTGCCAAACTGCGGTGACATTCCAGGAGATGGTTGCTTTTGTTAGCTGTAACATTAGGACTTTTTGTATACAATGTTTTATTAGATTCATTTGAAAAGTAGCTTTGTATGCTCCTACAAGGCCTTCTTTTCCCTATCATTCTGTGTTTTGGCCAGTGTTTTGAGCATCCAATGATGCTTCTTTTTGCTGCTGTAAGGCTAGGATATCATTACATTAGATTTGCTTCATAAATAAATCATGACCAATTCTATATATAAACTTATCTCTTTGTGTACTTATTTCCACTTACCAAATACTAAATAGAAGAAATTGCAAGTCAGTTTATGTAGACTGCTTCTGAAACTTGCTTTTCCTAAGCTTTCAGACTTCCCGTTCAATTTGCATAAAATCTTCATTTTTATTTTCATGTGTAATGTAGGTGGTTGTATGTGTATCAGCTGGATACAGACATAGCGCTGCTGTTACAGAAGATGGAGAGCTCTATACATGGGGAGAAGGAGACTTCGGAAGATTAGGTAATTTTAAAATTCATAGCTCATGCTCATTATGAAGTGGATGGTGCTGTAATGTATTGGGCTGCTGCCAAAAAGACCAGTTAGAACTGTGGCTGTATAAAACTAACTGGTTTGCTAGTTTTATGTGTCTGTGCAGTATGTATGCTTTTATTTACAGTGGTAAGAGTGTGCTCTTAGTTTATCTTCCTCATGCTGTTCAGTCTACCTGCTGCCCAGTATGAGGTGGCTAAGCTACCTAATCAGTTGTGCTAGAGGTTACTAGTTGTACTAGATTCTTTTAATTTCTTTTCAACTAGGTAGATAATAGTCCTATGGTTTGGTGTCAGTGAAGTATGAACAAGCGTTCTGGACTATGTCTTAAAAAAATGAAATGTTTGTAAACCTCACTACAGATCTCTTCTAAACCTTGCTACAAGTCTTCCCAAAAAGTGGGCAGAAATTATCATTTGTGATAACTACAGCATATATGGGCTTTGCAAAATCTCAGTGAAATTACAAACCATAGCTAGAACTTAAATCTGTGTAAAAGCAAAAATATTTTTCTTTTTTCCTTAGGTCATGGTGACAGCAACAGCCGCAACATTCCGACTTTAGTAAAAGATATTAGTAATGTAGGAGAGGTTTCCTGTGGCAGTTCACACACAATAGCTCTGTCCAAAGATGGGAGAACAGTATGGTCGTTTGGAGGAGGAGATAATGGTAGGTAAAACTAACATTTTGGTAGTAATTTTCGTCTTATTCCACCTATGTCATAGGCTCAGTACTTCTTGCAGTTTGGGCTTGTTTTGGTCATTCGGTAGGTATTCAAGAGAAGGATTTTAGTGAGATCTAAATAAAATTTTTAAAATTTAACTGCAAGATTATAGACTTTAAAGACAGATTATCAGAAGGATGAGGATGAGCAAAAAGCTCCATGAATGCATTAACAATTCTGGAAAAAAATGCTTTGCTGATAACTTTCAAATAAACTCACTTATTTGATATGGCAATAACTGTATTCATGTGCTAGAAACTGTTGCACTTAAACTGTCTCCTGAAGAAATATTTCCCATCTAAAAAACGAAGGGCTTCTAAGCTTCATTACCAGTAGATTCTTTGTCAAACACTGTCATTCATTTTCTACCATTACTATATTTAGCTAAATTTGGTTATGCTGCTAGATAAAAACTAAAACTCAGATTAAAATTGCTGTATTATTGCTTCCTAGCCTTGTGTGAGAAGAGAGGAAAATGCAGACTACAGAAATTTTGTATATCAAATTGGTGGTTAATAGAAATGGGTAGGAATTTGAATTCCATTCAAAAGCTAGCGCTGACATGCACATACAGAATTGTTCCCACTTCTCTGTCTCTCCGCGTATTTTCAGTTGAAAAATCAGTTTTTAACATGACAGGCATCTTAGCCTTCACAAAGTTATTGCAGTTTGCTCTTCTGTTTCTGTAAATTATAAACAGTTTGGCTTTTGGATATTACTAAAATGGTACTAAAATATTGTTGTAGGAAAGCTAAACCAACATGAATCAAAGGATAGCCTTTGTAGAAATTACCACTCTTTATATTTCACATTTGATTTTGGTGGGTTTTTTTCTCCTTCCTTTTGAGGAATGTTTTTCTGCCAACAAACTGACATGGTCTACTGACAGTCCTTGTTTTTGAGGTCGTTGATTGAAAATGGTGAAGTTGTGGAGATGAGTAGCTGTTTTCAAGAGAAACTTGAAGGAGGAGTAAGGGAGTAAAAATATTAATGTTTATGCAAATGCACACAGCTGTTAGGAAAAGAAATGCAGAAAAGTTAGTTTTATTCAAGTCACTTTAAAAAGGAGGAGAGAGAAATTTTTTAATACTTTTTTGCCCAATATGTTAAGGTTTAGTGTTTTGGAAGGCTTTAGTAATTAAACAGCAGGCAATGAATAGTGTCGATATATGGAATTAATATTTAAATTTTTAAATATGCTAGAAGAAATAATATCCAGAATTCTGTAATTACTGCAGTTGAAACGGGACGGGGTTTTAAAAAAATGTAATATGTTTTAATTTTAAAAATATACTCTGAAATTTTAGGAAATCCAAAAGCAATTCTTTTTGGGTACTTCTAATTGTCATAGTTTATGTATCGAAAATACATTCCCTTTGTGTTTCCTCCTTTTGTAGGCAAACTTGGTCACGGTGATACAAATAGAGTATATAAACCTAAAGTTATAGAAGCCTTGCAAGGAATGTTTATTCGAAAAGTTTGCGCTGGGAGCCAGTCTTCACTTGCCTTAACTTCAACAGGGCAGGTAGGCAAAAACAAGTTTTCACTCAGATGATGAAAGTCAGTGAAGATGATGTGGGTTCATTATTTCAGCATTTTTTATTTTGACTGTTGAGACAATATTCAACTAGCACTTAAATATCAGTAAAGTTCTTGATTAGAGATTGACTAAAGTACTGAGATGCTAATGTGCTAGAGTAATTAAAAATGTGCAAGAGTCATGTAAAAATGCACTTCTCAAGTCTTCCTTAGCCACGGAAAAGGAATTATTTTTAGATTAATAAATGTAACCAGTGTGAAACCAAATTGGATTCAGGAAGCAAAAAGCAGTGAAATGCTTTTAATTTTTAATGCATTAACCAACACAGGTGGTGAAATGATTTAATAGTTTTTTTTAAGATGTCTTTGTGTTTTACCATATAGGTGTTAACAAAGTTTATTTCTAATCTGAAAAATCTCAGGAGGGCTTGCAGATAGATGTTTAGGTGGTAAATGAGGGTCCTTACTGGCATGATTTTATGTACATGTAATGCATTAAGTATTTCTACACATGTAACCTGACCCCTCCACCCCACTGTGATTCTGAGACAATGGGTTTTTAAAGTATGAAGTCAGAGTGGTGGAGTTTACTGTAGTAGTTTCTTTTCTTCCAACAGCCTCCCTGTTCACGTGCTCTGTGGCTGGTGATCTGAGTGGTTGGAGAGAAGAAATGTAGATGATACATTAGTCATGAAAGCATTGTGCATGTTTTGTTGAAAGTGTAACTGCAGTTCATGTGGTTATCTGGTATTTTGTGTGTTTGTGGTGTGGTCGCCAGTAATAAAAATTTGATATGCTGATACTTTGTGGTTTGATTGCTCTAGGTTTATGCATGGGGCTGTGGTGCTTGCCTTGGCTGTGGCTCTTCAGAGGCAACTGCTCTCAGACCCAAGCTTGTTGAAGAACTGGCTGCTACAAGAATAGTTGATATTTCAATTGGTGACAGTCATTGTTTGGCGCTTTCTCATGGTAAAAAGAATAAGGTGTAAAAATAAATAATCCTCCTCTTGATCAAAAACAATTGTATCTCAGGTTTTGTTTTCTGCTTTATTTATGTTTATAGATAATGAAGTTTATGCTTGGGGTAACAATTCAATGGGACAGTGTGGTCAGGGAAACTCTACTGGTCCTATTACTAAACCAAAGAAAGTGAGTGGATTAGATGGAGTTGCAATTCAACAAATTTCAGCAGGAACGTCTCATAGCCTTGCCTGGACAGCTCTTCCAAGGGACAGGTAACAAAGCCATTGGGGACAGGCAGAAATATTTTTAATACAAGTCACTTTGGGATACCTGTAGCTCTTTTCTGAAGGTGTTAACCAAGTCATGCATTTCAAGTACTCTGCTTGTAATGTTTTGGACTGGAGAGTCAAGTCTTCTCCCTTCCTCTCTTTCCTCCTCCTCTTTCTTCTTTTCAAACTGTTACAGATTCCAAGGGAAAATATAGCAACACCAAGGATTTGGATGTTAGTTCTCTGTATATGAAGATTTCTTTCCAGCTGTTAAATAAAAATTACCTCTGTTTACTAGAAATTGAGAATTTAGGCAGTGGGAGGAGTAGCAGCTCAATATTTATTTTGTGCTTAAGCATGGCAGGATTTTTTTTTTATGGCTTAGTGTAGAGCCATACACTTCTACTCTCCTTCAGTGTATCAGGGAGTAAACTAAGCACAAGACTTTCGGAAATGGAGGAATTTAGACAAATTACTAACGTGTCTTTAAACATCTTAACAAATTTCTGGATGGCTACATGTTGACCTAAACTTAAAAAAAGCTACCTAAATAAATAGTTTGGTTATTAATATACAGTGGTTGAAATAAGACTTTGCTACGCCAAAGACGTGAGCAAGTGATTGAAGTGAACCGGTAGACTTCAAGTTTATACATGGACTAACACAAAGGAATAGAAAAACTTAATATCTGGAAGATAATTGAGGAAGAATTTCAAATGCCCCCTTTTAAAGGGAGCTATCTTAGGGAAAACAAGAAAAAAAAGTAGTGAGACTCAAATAATACTAAGTGGTCCTACCCCTTCTGAATTCTCCCTACATATTCTATCAAAGTTTCTTCATAATCCAGCATTTGTACTAAAACCAGCTTTGTGAGTACCGGTCAGCTTTTGCATGAGTCAGATTAAATACAGATGGCTTTATATTTATGGCATTGTAGGTGGTTTGATTCATAAATGAAGAGTCTTTGATTTGTAAAGACCTTTACAGAAAAGAGAGCAGAACATACCTTCAAGGACCAGGAAGTTAGTCTGTCTCAATTATATTAGTTTGTTCCAAGAAAAAAATTGGTTTGATCGAGTGTGTACTCAACCTACTTAAACCGTTAATGTGTTAAAGCAGTTGGAATATTTTCGTAGTTAACTTATTTTTATGTTTGATTCCAGGCAAGTTGTGGCATGGCACAGACCCTATTGCGTAGACCTTGAAGAAAGTACCTTTTCACATCTTCGTTCTTTTCTTGAACACTACTGTGACAAGATTAACAGTGAAGTTCCCCCTCTTCCCTTTCCTTCATCGAGGTATATTCAGCATATGCATGTTACAGATTTTTTGTGTGTATGTGTGTGAATTTTTTTCTTTACAGCAGTGGTGTGTGGCTTATTCCTGGTTAGTCTTTTCCGTAACAAGCCTAAGTCTGGTTTACTTGCTCTTTCAGGTGCTATGGTTGTGTAACACAGGAGTTTTTCATTGCCTCAAATATAGCAGGATCTGGAATTTATTTTCATTATGCACCAAATGAAATATTTTCTTTGAGAGTTATCCTTTAAAATACGTTTTCTGTATAGTTGAAATGTATGTACAAGTTCTATACATTTTTTCTGCTTTGCACGTTCTCCTGTAATCAGTTTGAGTGGATACATACTGACTCTAATCTACTGTGAAGTCGAGGCAAAAAACCCCTCTTCAAGTGCTATTCCGTCAGTCTATACATTCAGTTATTGACTAATGCATGTATGATACTCATGCCAGGAGATGTATAGCTGCCATTGCGTTTTGAGTTGGGATCAAGGCTCTGATAAAATCCTGTTTCTATCTAAGGAACTAGGATATTTTTCTACAAACATTTTTAGCTTGTCGAGGGTGAGCTATTTGGTTCTTACAGCTCAAGGTCTCTGATCACCTCTGGAGAAATAGAAATTATTCAGAATTCATGAAAGACTTTTTTAAAGGTCATGTATTCAGATGATGTCAAGTAGCATAAGTGTGTTCCATCTGAATGAAAAAAAATGCAGAAAGGTAGCTCAATTTTTCAGGAGCTGATTTGTCTGTGAAACTTGGTAATGACGCTTATTATTACAGCAGTTTGCTTCTGATACAGACAGAGGTTAGTCATGGACAATTTGGGATGTTTCACGATCAGTTCCATGTAGGTTGTTTTTTAGTTTTGTGTTTGGTTTTGGTTTTTTTTTTTGAGGTGAGATACTCCATTAGTTTTGAAAATGCAAGCTGCTTCTTGCAAGGATGAGATTCATAGACAGGGAATGTCATTTAGGTCTGGAATATATATGCAAGAAGCATTTTCCTTGCTTTGGATTTGAGAAACCTTTATACATTTCTACAAATTTGTCTTTTATGGAACGTGCTCCAGAAAATGAATTGCAGCAAAACTAAACCTGTCTTGATAGTGTCATGTTGACTAAAACAACCTCTGGACAAATCATCCGTAATTGTTATTACAGCTTCCATATTTGAGTCTCCTCAGCAAAGGTGACATTTTAAATGTATTGCTATAAAATACAAAAGTGTGAATGTTTCCTCACTGACATTCACAAAAAGCACTATCAGCATCAGAGATCCTTATAAATCTTTCATCCTTGCTACGAAGTTTTTAGAAAGTTTTCTTTTTTTAAGGTGACTAGAAATTCATATCCTGATTTTTCATTTTTAATGGGATTGTTGTACTCCTAAATCTTCCAAGAGAAGATTACATTTATTACTTCCTAAAAGGTTTATTTTTCCCTTATGTGAAGAATACACTTGTCTACCTATTTGTGTATTTTGGGATGATTTTGCCTCCTAATTCATGGGACTACTTTTCTAAACAGAATGCCTCTTTGAACCACTGTCCACAGAGACATTTTTCTCTATTCTGTTTTGGATCTTTGTTTGTTTAAACAGATTGACAGTAGCTTTTTCAGAGGGGTTTCTTCAAAGTCCCAGATGTAATTTACTTATCTTTGTGGTATGATAAATCAAATGAAATTGATTAAAAATTAAATTAATGAAAAACTTAGTGCACAAATAAGTGAAAGGGGATAAGGCTAATAATTGGAGAGATTAACAGGTGTGTATTTCTTTTTACAGGGAACATCACAATTTTCTTAAATTGTGTTTGAAACTGCTTTCTAATCATCTTGCACTTGCACTGGCTGGAGGTGTAGCTACTAGCATTCTTGGCCGGCAAGCTGGTCCTCTTCGAAATTTGTTGTTCAGACTGATGGACTCTTCTGTCCCTGATGAAATTCAGGAAGTAAGTAATGCTTTTTTGTTCGTATGTGAAAATTCTATGACTTTTCTTTCTCTGATTGTGTAATTAGAGATTTCTCTGACTTACTGAACTTGGCACTCTGATGAACTTGGTTCTGACTTACTAGTTCTATTCATTAAGTTACAAAATTTTATCATGGTCACTGTTTTATGATCTGAAAGCAGAGAAGAAGGTTTGCATGGGAAATTTTAAAAGCTGTTTTTATTTTGCAACATTTTAATTATAATTGCTTGTAATAATGAACCTAGAAGGTTGATGCTGTGGACTGAGTAACTGATTAACTTGATAAACTTCTAAGATGGCACTCTTACAGGGAAAGCAACTTAGAAAAAATTTTGTATTTTTCTGACAATATATTGCTCTCATTTCACTCCTTCAGTGTACTGCATATCTCTGCATTACAGAATAAAAGATTAATGTGCTCTTGTGTGATAGAATTCTGATGGTAAATGAAATCAAGCGGATGGTTTGGATATATTGTGTGTGATATACTGTGTTTTTAAAGATACAGTTGAGTTGATGCCTTTTCCCCCTCCTCCTCCCCCCATTGAAAAAGTGCTGCTACTCTTATTTTAGGTCGTAATTGAGACTCTGTCAGTAGGAGCAACTATGCTGCTTCCTCCATTGCGAGAAAGAATGGAATTGCTACATTCTCTTCTACCCCAAGGTCCTGATAGATGGGAAAGTTTATCAAAAGGACAGGTAAAGTCAAGTGAAAATACGCTGTGTTTTGAAAGCAGTTGTGTATTTGTTGATTTTTTGTTAAAACATTTTTGAACAGTGAGCCTCATTTGCAGAGTGCAGGCACGTTATTGGTGAGATGCAGTGCAAACCCCAACTTAACAAAATCTGTAGCCTGACTAAGTCAGAGTTTAGGGATGTAAGGAGCACTACATGTTTCTTCAGGTGAAGCATGACTACAGAAAAGCTAGGAATTGCTGTGTTAGCATATCTAGACCAGTTTAAAGGTTAGATATTTTTGAGTACTAGCCTGATTTAGCAAGTCTTGGTAGCAGAAAAGTAGCTGTTTTCTGGGAAGTAATACTTGTATAATGCTTTTCCTACATGGAAAAGTAGGACTTTTCCTCCTACTGCTTTGTGAAGATGACTGGGATATCCCTTTTTTTTTTTCTTTTTTTTTAAATTTTCTTGAATGTAAAGAACAGGAATTAACGTAGGTTAGGAGACTTGCTCACTATCTTACAAATGGAAGGAAAGGAATTCAAGGAACATCTGCTCTTCTCCTTGAGGAAGGACAGTAGGAATTGAAGCTTCAGCAGTAGACCTAGGTTAAAAAATGAGAGAAACTATTACTCAGTTCTGTACACGTAGGATCCTGGTCAAATCCTTTATTTTATGTACTAGGGAATAGAGTGGTGTACACTGATACTAAAACTACGAAGAAGAATCTTCCGATTCTAATTTCTAAAGACTTGTGAAGATTAGTACTGGCAGAAACCAACACCCCTGACAATTACTAGGGTAGAGGAGGTTTAGGTTTTTCAGGAATCAGAACCAGCAACAGTGGGGAGCAATACTGAAATTGAAGGTCGTTGCTATGCGTCTACTGCATGCTTTGGTCTAATGTAAGCTTGTCCGGCTTTTTACTCTCTCTTTTTTTTTTTTTTTTTTTCCCCCTTCACTATGTATAGATTACAATAATTGAGTCCCCCCCAGTAATCACACAATAAGAACAAACTGGAAAAAGCATTTGATCCAATGTCTAATCTTTCTCTCTTAATCTCAGGTTTTTACTAGGTATAGTCCTATAATTCAGTATATTTATCTGTTCTAGAGTACTACAAACCAGCAGGAAAAATTATCGGGATTTTTTTGGCATGCAGTCCTCCAGCTTATTTTCACATCTCACTTGAATATTTTTATTGCGTAACTATACCTGATGCTTTTTTCTTCTTAACTCATGATTTTCATTAACAAAACGTATTTCTTGTGTCTAAACATTTTTCTTTAGAGAATGCAGTTGGATATTATTCTGACAAGCTTGCAGGATCACACCCATGTAGCTTCCCTGCTTGGCTATAGCTCGCCATCTGATGCCACAGAAACTTCCTCATTATGTATCAGCTACGGAAATATCTCTGATCAAACGTATGCTGTCCAGAGTAGTCATCCGGATACTCATCTAGCTGAAATCTTAATGAAGACTCTTCTAAGAAATTTGGGATTTTATACAGTATGTATAGGCCTTGTATTTATTTATTTATTTATTAAATGGTAATAAATTTTGAAATACTTAGGAGGGTTAAAAGTTTTTACCCACTTTCAGAAGATGGTGCTCTTTTTGTTTATCTGAAGTAACGTTGTCATATGTGTTTGTCTTGAATTGGGCACAAATCAGTTAAATCATCTCTAACATTATGGTTCTAAGCTTATTATAGTGGTATTTATTGTTTAACTTGGCTTATGTGAATGCACATGGTTTCATATCAGACTATTTTATTGCTCTTACTTTGGCTTCAAGATTTTTTGGAAGATAGAATGTAACACATCAAGTAAGTAGCTTGTATGGAACTCTTTTTGGCAGTATAATCTCAGCCACTGGGGAAAGATAGGCAGACACCAGGAATGTGAATCTGTATAATTAACTTCACTAGGTTAACTATGTTAGAATAGTTCAGCAAGTTCAGGTCAGCCATCTTCTTATACCTAGTCTGTCAAAAAGATTGTTGTTGTTAGTGGTAGAGGCTGATGAAGGTTTCGGGGAGCATAAGAGCAAGTAACTGACTCTCACCTTTTTATTCAACTAGCCAGTTAAATACAATAGCAAAAAGAAATCAGAGATTTTTACTTCTCTGGCATAGTATCCCTATCTCATGAAGGTGAGGGTGGGTAAATTTTTTGTTCTTTCCTCTAGACCTCCACCAGCCATCTAGATTGAGCTATGTAATTTGAATTTTCTACTTGAAACTAAGTAGTTTTTTCAGTAAAATTCAAAGTCAACCAGCCATCTACCTTCTTGTCTCTTTTATTTGCCATCCCAGATAATGCAAGGAAGGATTCTAATCTGAAACATTTTATGTGTCAGCCTGCAATAAATTCTGTTTCAATATGTTGTGATTTGGGGGTTAGGATGGGGAGTGAGTTCTTGCATCCAGTTACCCTTGATGAGTTGAACAAAAAACATTTCTGCGCCTGAAAGTACTCTTTTTAGGATGGAAATGTTTGCTTTACAACTGTCTCAGTTATCACTAAACAGTGTAGTTTCAAGTTGAGTTATCCCATTACACACTTGACATATGATTTCTTTAGTAATCACAGGTGTACATGATAAAGGTGAAAAAGCTTGTTTTTAAGGTGATAGTAAAGTGTTACAGCATTTGAAGACAGAGTTAATTGTTTTTTACCCACCCTTGTCTTAATAGGACCAAGCCTTTGGAGAACTGGAAAAAAACAGTGATAAATTTTTATTGGGTACATCATCATCAGAAAACAGCCAACCTGCTCATCTTCATGAGCTTTTATGTTCGCTGCAGAAACAGTTGTTGGCTTATTGCCATATCAACAGTGTTAGTGAGGTATGTGTCCTTATTTTTATCGTTGGTGGGGGGAAATTCGTTCAGTCTGGACGAGCACCAGAATGTTGAGAGATTCCTGTTGAAAATCTTCTGAGTATGTGAAAACTAAACTGATTTAAGTAATGAACCTCTTAAATACATTTAAAGAATTATTCTTATGTTTGTTTGTTCGTTTCTAGAATTCCAGCAGTGTGGCACTCCTTCATAAACACCTGCAGCTTTTATTGCCTCATGCAACAGATATCTATTCCCGTTCTGCAACGTTGCTTAAGGAAAGCTCTTGGAATGGTAGTGTTGGGGAAAAACTGAGAGGTAAAGGTCATGGAAAAGTCAGTATGGTGCTACCATAAGCTTAGGGCAGTTCTTGTTTGTTTGGATTTGAGTAAAAAAATACCTTATTTTCCCTGTATCTGCATAAAGTAGACATTCTAAGCCTTCCCCAAAGGAGGAGACTAAATGTCTACCCGAGGATAGCATCTGGTTCTTGGTTTTGATATAACATTTTGCATACAGGAAAAATACAGAATAGAGATGATAATGTCTCAGTGCATTGTTCTTTCAGTTTCATTAGTGCTAGATTTCTCTTTTTAAAAGTAGGGTTTTTTGAGCTCACTGGTAAGTATGGCAGTAAAATATGGAATGGATTAATAACTATCAAGCAACCCCCCAATTCAGCACGTACATTGAGACAGCTGAAACACCTCTATATAATTCCTTCTGACTTGTTAAACTGTGCTTGAAGTATAATTATTTTCTGATTTATAATTATTTCTTGTGGGTTTTTTTTTCCTTTGTAGATGTGATTTATGTGTCAGCTGCTGGTAGTATGCTCTCTCAGATTGTCAACTCATTATTGTTACTGCCAGTATCGGTAGCTCGGCCTTTGTTGAGTTACCTGTTAGATCTGTTGCCACCTTTAGATCGTCTTAATAGACTGTTACCTGCTGCAGCCCTTTTAGAAGATCAGGAATTACAGTGGCCACTTCATGGTAAGTGTAATAACTAACACGCTTCTAATCTGAAAAATGAAGAATGACATGTCACCTTTTTATAGTGGAAATTTAACTTTCCCTTTCAAGATGGTACTTTTTTTAAGGTAAGTGTCTTGCTACATCTACTTTTCAAATTCTTAAATATATTACCGTCCCTTCCTGTGAAATATTTTGAGCTGCAGGAAAACTTCTTTATTCTGTCGACACAGAATGTGTATTGACCTGAGTGGGAATCCAAGAGCAATATGGGAAATAAATATTTAACTGAAAAGACTAAGGTTGTAATTCAGGAAAATACCATAATATGTAATACCTGTAATACAGGAAAATACCATTTTTACTTGTAAAAGAGACCCTGATTTTGGAATCATAGAATATTTGAAGTTGGAAGGAACCCATAAGGATCATTGAGTCCAACTTCCTGCTCCACACAGGACTATCTAAAACTAAACCATGTGACTAAGAGCATCATCCGAATACTTCTTGAACTCTCTCAGACAGGCTTTGTGTTGTGACCACTTTCTGGGGGAGCCCGTTCCAGGGACTGACCACCCTTTCAATGAAGAACGTTTTCCTAACGTCTGTTTTTTCATTTTCTAAATCTGCTGTTAACTGGGAAATATTAACGAGATCTGCCATTAATTTTACTAATTTTGGAATTGCTTTTAACATCTGGGCAACAGTGACTAACTTGACAATTCATTGCTAATTCTTTTAGGTGGACCTGAGCTAATTGATCCTGCTGGAGTGCCCTTACCACAGCCTGCCCAGTCTTGGGTATGGCTTGTTGATCTAGAGAGAACTGTAGCTTTGCTTATTGGGCGGTGTCTTGGTGGCATGCTTCAGGGACCTCCAGTGTCCCCTGAGGAACAAGATACAGCCTATTGGTTAAAAACTCCACTTTTCAGTGATGGAGCAGAAATGGATATTCCTCATTTAGGTGAGTTGTTAAGTACAAGTGTCTAATTGTCACTGTAAATATTTGTGTTCAGTTTCGAAATTTCTGATGATGTCTGAATAAGTCTGTGTCCTTAAGGTTTTGTAGTAATACAAAAAGCGGGAAAATGGGTTTTTAAGTTATGCTATAGTTTACAAAGGGGCTTGGAAGTGCATGTGGAAGAAGAAAATTTGCAATTTCTTCATGAAAGAAGTAACACAGACTTCACTGATTCTACGAGTTAATTTGAAATGTTTTACTCGTAGATGCTCAGCATGTAACAGACCAGGGGCTCTGTTGTTTGCATTTATTTTTGAAAAACATTATCTTAAATTGTACTCTGCTTCCAAAATGAAATTTTTATTAATTAGAAATAATACTATTAAGAGCAAACTTCACTTCTTCTGAGATCTACGAGAAGTGTTAACAGGATTCAACGTTAGTATTTCTAGTCATCCCTTCCTATCTGGACAATGCACTTACTGCTGCTTCTCTGTGGCCTGTTCCTCTTAGTTCACATCTCCTTCTTCCTCTGAGTAGACTACTTCAAGTCTTATTTACATAATATACACACTTCAAGGCATAGTATTTTGGAAATGGTTCCATGTCTGAAAATACAATAATTGCAAATGTATGGCTATATAGTTCAGGTAGAATTAATGATAAAGAAGTATGCTGTTGAAGCAGAGTTGGATAATGCTTCTAAATCTTCATACGTTTTAGGTAAACTGTAACTCTAAGTCACTTGAATTCCTTTTCTAACGTGAGTTTGTGGTCGAACAATGGGATGTCTTGATATTTTTTATTTTTTTTAAATGAAGTGGGGAGTGAAAGCTGCTTTATGTGCTTTATGTGTTTTTTGATGTATTCCTCAAAATTTGTGGTGTTTAACCTCTTCAGTATTTCCCTTCTCTTAGACAAATGCATGAGCTCGTTATTAGAAGTGGCCCTGTCTGGAAACGAGGAGCAAAAGCCATTTGATTATAAGCTGAGACCCGAGATTACTGTCTATGTTGATTTGGCCTTGGGTTGTACTAAAGAGCCAGCAAGGAGCCTCTGGATCAGTATGCAGGATTATGCTGTTAGTAAAGGTAAGATGTTGAAAGTGTGTGTCCGTGTGTTTGGCAAACATCTAGTTCAATGTTCTTTTCCCCTCCAAACTGGAAAAGAGAGCCTCTTGTTTGGTTACTCAGTCGTTGGTGTTTCTGTTTTCCAAGTAAAGCAGAGCAAAACTTGGAATAAAAAGGCAAATTGATGTGGGGGAAAGCAAGGTAACTTGCAAAATACATTAGGAGTAAGACGGAAGGGGTAAGTCTCTGGGTTGCTGGCCTGACAGTATTAATGGTTCTTCATGCTTCTCACCTAAAATCTGGGTTCCTGCTCAAGTTCCCCAGGTCTCGTTTTAATGAGATCCACTAAGCATTGCTGTTGTACTGTAACGCTCCCCTGGATCCAGAGATAGGTTTCTGTAGCTCTGGCCAAGCTAGGCCAGATCAAGATGACAGTAAATGGTGTGCCTGTTGAGAGCAACACAGAGAATTCTGTTGCGGAATTACACAGAAGTAGGAATTCCAATAAAAACTGCTCATTGTCTCCTTGCAAAATCTGGGATGAATGGGCCAATATGTATTGTTTTGCATATGGAATTGGGTGTTTTAGAAGTTGCTGTGGTTCAAACCTGTTCACAACCTACATTGGCTGAGAGTTATGTGGTGACAGTTAGCGTAGCATCAAATGCCAAGTAATGGAAGCTGCTGAGGGGCAGGTATGTTAGGCTAAGCTTTATGTGGCGAGGTAAGTTTTTGTGATTTCTACAGTGGTTTGCAAGGATTCATAGATAATACTTAATTGAAAAAAAAAATCATGAGGATATTTGTGAGGAAGTGGGACAGTAACTTTTTTTCTCCCACATGAAAAGTTATGGTGCCTTGTGGGGGATTGCTTGGCAGTTCATTTATTTTATAGTAGAACAATATTATTTTCATAATGGTTCTTTTTAAAGTGGGGAAAAAAATTATTTTGAAATGAAGAAGTCAGTTTTTGAAAATACAGGACAAACCTTAATTTTGAGACCTGAAAATGTCTCTTGTTAATATTAGCAGTGAATCTCGTGCTTAGGCTTGTGCTTGTGTTAGTAGTCGGCTTTCCTACTGGAGATAAGGCTGTTTCATCATAAGTGGGTCTGCAAAATCTTGCATGTGGTTTCAACCATGTGTAAAAGAGCAGAAAGTCTCAAATACAGTGCGTTTGTAAACAAGTTCCATGTGTATCAGTGGCTCGATAAAGGGAATAGCTCCAGTTCAGTATCCTTCAGATCAGAGCGAAGGGGCAAGCGCTGATCTCCTCCCTCTGGTGACCAGCAACAGAACCCGTGGGAATGGCATGAAGCTGCCTCAGGGGAGGTTTAGGTTGGAGATCGGGAAAAGGTTCTTCACCCAGAGGGTGGTGGGGCCCTGGAACAGGCTCCCCAGGGAGGGGTTCACCGCCCCAAGCTGGGCTGAGTTCAAGAAGCATCTGGACGATGCTCTCAGTCATCTGCTCTGACTGGGCTGGTCCTGTGTGGAGCCAGTAGTTGGACTGGATGATCCTTATGGGTCCCTTCCAACTCGGGATATTCTGTGATTCTATGATCCTTACTTGACAGAGGTTGCACCTGAAGTTCAGCTCTTTGAGTCTAGTGGCAGTTTGTGTGCATGCCCTTGGCTGACTGTTAGACTTAAGTACCATGAGCAGACCAAAACACATTTGTTTGAAGCAGTGTATTTATGAATAATGCTTATTTCTTAAACATTAAAAGTATTTCGACATTGAAGGATTGAAATGGTTGGGTTTTTAATGATGTAATTGAAAATATATTTGTTTGTTGGAAACAGTAGCCGATTTTGATGAATCCTTTCTGTTTTCAGATTGGGATACTGCAACTTTAAGTAATGAATCACTCCTAGATACTGTGTCCAGATTTGTTCTTGCAGCTCTTCTGAAACATACAAGTTTACTTAGTCAAGCTTGTGGTGAGAGCAGGCAAGTAACTTAAAGCTGCTTTTAAAGTAAGTTCAATTTTTAAAAGAAAGTTTGTATGATTTCTTATATTTATTTTTTTTTCCCTTTTTGGGGCTTTTTTTTTTTTAAGGTACCAGCCTGGCAAAGCCTTGGCAGAAGTATACCGCTGTGTATATAAAGTTCGGAGTCGCTTGCTTGCCTGCAAGAACATGGAACTTATTCAGACTAGATCATCCTCAAGGGACAGATGGGTAAGACTAAATCTTTCTTCAATTCTTTAGGCTTTACTGCATATTAAGAAAATAGTACATAATACTAGTTTCATGTATGTTGCCGGCATTTTTGTTCTACCTTGTTGAAAAATGTTCAGGAGTTTTCAAATGAAAGTGCACAACTTCTAATTAGGAGTCCATGAACCCGTAGTACATGTGGTATTAAATCAGTTGAAGCAAATGATTGACTGACAACCACTCAAGCACAGCCTGAAGCCTAGTTTTACCTGTAAACATAGCACTAGTATGCTGTACTGTAGAAGCCTGCAACTTAGATGTAGGTTGCTTAGCTGTGTTGACCAGGCCACAGCTTAATTTGGCTGCCGTTCCTGAGCCTAGCTGAGTTATCTGGGTCTCTGGTCTCTGTCCCTCTCTGTACCTCTCTCGTCCCCTTCCCTGTTGTACTCACCCCTTTTCCCTTCCTCCCTGGCCCGGTTCTCTTCTTAGCCCTAACATTACCTTAAGGCTTCTTTCCCTTGTCAGTCCTGCATGAATAGTAGGTGTAATAGGACTGGGACTGAAACTAGTGTGGTGGCAACTTCTGAATCATTTTCTTAAGCCAGGTCAGAACTGCTAACGAAGTATTCATTGAATTACTCAGAGTTGGGGACATTTGGGCATTACAAGGTAGTCCTTAAAGTAGGATTAGGGTTTCTCTGATAGTACTTGTAATTGCTGTTTACAATATACAAGTGGGATAATTTTAATCAAGGAACTTCTTATGTGACATCTGGATTATGAGGCTTCTTAGCCATATTGTAAAGCACTGATGATGCTTTTTAAAATCACGCATGTCTGTTTCCTCCTTCTAATTAACATTGAAGGATATGTCTTTGCCCCTGCAAACATATCTGCAGGGGATTCAGCACTTCTGAAAGCATTGGGAGTAGTGTGTGTACACAGCCCAGTACGCATACATTAAGCTCGGTGGTTCTCTGGCTTACCAAGCATACACAGGATGGTTGTTTTGTACACACGTAATAAACCTGTTGCGTCGTGTTCTTGTTGTAGCTGTTATGTATACTCACAGTCAGGTACTGACTCTGCGTGTGCAGTAAGTTCTGTTACTCCTGGAAATCCTCAAGCTTACTGAGCAGATGTAATATGGCAAATCTAAATACATGCAGGAGATTTGTTGGTTCAGGGAGATCTCAGATATAATAATATTGGGGAAAAAATAGCTTTTTGCATTTGTAGAGTATACACAGGCTTAATTGTAGAATGACAGGAGCAAATAAGAGGCGCCTGAAAAATGATGACCGTGATCTGCTGCTACCAAGACCTTCTGGTTTTTTGGAAAGGATAGCTACCAGGAGAGGGCAGATGAATTATGCTGGTAGAATGTTTATGTCCCAAGGTTTGTAGGATTAATTACCTTCTCAAGTATTCTAAAACCTCTCATGTAACTGTACGTTTTATATTTAAAGCTTTGCCGCCTTCAGATTGTCTAAAGCTGTTTCTTGCATTGGAAAATTGTCTGTTAGGCAGTAAGTACTTTGCTGGTCAGCACTTATATCCTCAAATTGAAGGAAAGCATCCACCCAAATTTACCACTCAGTCTTTTTAAACCACTATTTTTATACCAGTCAGACTTTTAAAACTCAAATTCTAAGACTGTTATTCTTCTTGTGCAACTTATATGCTGATCTTTGATCTTGGGTATGCATCTGTTTTAATTTCATTGAAACACAAGGGAGGAAAAGAACCTCAAATTCAGGACTGCTAAGAACAGGGGACATATTGGGTATCACTTTGAGTAACAGAATCTTGTCCATCAAAGTAAGTTTTATCCTATTCATGTCCTTTTTAAAGGCAGAAAATTTTATGAGACGACAGCATGTGGTTACTGAAGGCTTTGATGCTGAAGTATCAAAGTTTGACAATAGAGTCTAAGTAAGCATTACAGGGAGACATCTTTCTGCAAATAATCTAACAGTAAAGTAAGATTAAATTTTCTAACTTAAGTATTTAAATCCTTGAATGTCAACAGCTACCTGTTGTTTTATTTCACACAATTTCCAAAAGTATCTTTGTGATAGGAAAAAACTTATTAAATACTTGTGTCTTTTTATGTTCATCTTTCATTTTGGTGAGAACTAATTTCACTGTATGTATATATTTTTTTTAAATCAAGTTGTTAGATAACCAAGAATCTGCTGATGTCGATACTCAAGAACATTCTTTTACTCGTACAATTGATGAAGAAGCAGAAATGGAGGAGCAGGCAGAACGTGACAGAGAAGAAGGACACCCAGAACAAGAAGATGAAGAGGAGGAAAGAGAACATGAAGTTATGACAGCTGGTAGTAAGTACACGCTATGTGTGTCAATAATATAGTGTGCTTTGGAAGGACAATATATTTTTGACTCTGAGGTAAAATGGAGAAATTAATTAAAAGATTATGAAAGATTTGTCTGCATAAAGATTGAGAGAAGCTTATTTTTATGAAATGGCATAGTGCTTTTATTGGGTCAGAAAAGTCTCTTCATACAACGGAATGTGACTAGTAGGCAAGTGGTCTGCCTTTGTGGGCAATTCTCAGGGCATCTGACATAGACCAACTCTTCTCACACGCACGGTCACCAAGAACCCTAGTTTCATATTGTTCTCTCTAGACTTCTATTGAACAGATCTCTGAGTTTTCAACAGCATCTATATAGAAGTTTTGCTCTGTTTGTGTGTGTTAATCTTGTACGTAATAAGCTTTGAAGGGTAATGTGATTCTGAAGTTTCAAAACAAAACTGCTGTTGATAGCAGTGGGCTGACTGAGTTGGAATTCACTCATATCTTTGAATATCTCTTCTTGAATCTATGAACAACTTTGAGATCTTAGTCAAAGTTTGGTATTTGTAGCTCTATTTGCAGTACTTTCACATGAGTTGTCTAAAAAACTTGTTTAAAGTAGCTTGGAAAAGGTGAACTTTGCAAAATTGTTACACTGACTTGGGTTTGTAGTCAGGCTCAATGGTGTAGTTAAGACTTAATTTTTCCAATTTTACTGAAGCAACGCATAGTCACTCAATTGTTTTTTGCTATTACCCTAGTGTTCTGAAAGACAGAGATCGTGTTAGCTGTTCAAAATTACTGTAGAATGTATGTAGCTTAAAAATGAAAATTAGCTGACTTGAAATATTCTCCATAGATTGCTAATTTTCATTTCTTTTCCAAATATTGTTCCTCTGGATACTGTTAGAATGTTTCTCTTTTTCCAGCCCCTGCTGTCATCACCTATTTTGCTGTCAGTATTTGTTCCCCATTAGGACTCCCATATTCCCATTTGGGATCTTACAGATCAAAATGTATGTTACACCTTCAGTTTCTATATGATGCATCATCATATCCACAATGCCTTAGGCTTTCCTGAAAGTGTACCATGGAGTTGAAGCGTTCTTGAGGCAATTTATGGTTCTGGAAGGTGTACGCATATGTTACCTGTTGAGTAGATGCAGAATGCTTTTGCTGCTTGATATGCAGTTATCCTGGGAAAATGATTACTGTTCTTAAACTCTACCTGGACAGAGTTTCTGGATACAGTAAAGGAAATGTATTCAGAAATATCCAGACAGACAGTGTTACATGCACGAATGAATAGGAAAATGATGACTTTCTTACTGGAGATCCTAAGGGAAGAAGCTGATCCTGACATGCAGAGTTCCCTTTGTGTCCTTGATGCCTTGCTGCTTCTAACTATTACTATCAATGGAGGATGTGTTTGGATTTACCTTTGCCTTTCCAAAGGGAAACTGAACCTTTAAAATGAAAATTATTAAGTCAAGAGAGCTTTAGGTCTTTGGACAGTAATGATGGGGTGTCTGAAACAGCTTCTTTAGAAGAATCTGCCACCTAAGACAACAGAAGAATTAAGCAAAGTGAAGGCTAAGAATTCTGATAGGATATTCATTGTACTGACCGAAGTTAATAAAAGCCTGAAACTGGTTGAGTATTGAATTACGGATATGCTGATGTCTGATTACAGATTTACAGAAGCATTACTGTACATACGTCTGCTGAAAGGCAAACATGAAATAATCTCTTTTCGATGCTATCCAAACATTGGGTTGCAGCAAGACACTGAAGGAGTGTTTAGTGTTCTGTCAAATTGCATTGTCCTCTTAATTTTGAACTTAACATTTTGTAAATGCTTCATTTAACCTGTTTGTGTGACTTCTTTTATAGAATTAATGTATTCTTTTACTGTTGGAAAAACAATTGTCGTTCTTTTTAGTGGGGCAGTTTTTGGCCCAAGATGTAGATGAATGTTTCATTCTATGTAGCTTTGTCTAGAAGTTAAGACCTTCTTTTTGTGTTGCATGTTACAGAAATATTTCAATGTTTCCTATCAGCCCGTGAAGTAGCTCGCAGTCGGGATCGAGATAGGATGAACACTGGGACAGGGACTAGGCTTGATGATCCAGCTCCTCAGTCTCAGCAGGAACGAAGAATCAGCACTGATCTGACAGAAGGCCAAGATGTGTATACTGCTGCGTGCAACTCTGTGATCCACAGATGTGCCTTGTTGATATTAGGAGTAAGCCCTGTTATCGAGGAGCTCCAGAAACGGAGGGAGGATGGACAGTTACAGCAACCTCCCTCCACTGCTCCTGAGGGGATCGGACTCATGACAAGGTGGGGTTTGCCGACTGCTTAGAAGAGTTAACTCTTCTCTCTTCCCTTTCTAATTGATTAAATAATCTGTTTTCTCCTGAGGATTGTCAGAATTTTTTTAAAATAATTTTGCCTAGACCAGTGTTATGCTTTTGTTGAGAACAGTGGTTTTTCTCAGTTTTCTTTGTCCACATTAACTAAACCTTAGTAAGAGTTTTATTCTGTGTGGAGCATATTTGCTTTTCAAAGTTGGGCTTAGTGATAAATAGTAATGAAGCTCAGATCATCAGGTGTACAGATGATTTGAGGTAATTGTAAATTTTTATTTTTTTCCTAAAAATTAATTAAGGTGTTTGTATTTTTTATTACCACAGTTGTATTTTCTTGAACTTTACCAATGTCCTATGTAGCAGTGTCCAAAACAAATCCACGTAGGATATGTTTAAAAGCAGAAGGTTCAAAGTCTATTATGGAAAAAGTGTCATTCATGACTGATTTTTTTAAAAAAATATTCCTAACATAATGGCAAGACACCGTTGTTAGGTATAAGAGAATAACAAAATTAAGCCAGAGAGCTCATTGAATTAGAGAAGTGTATAATTTAAATAGTGTAAGTACTACATAATATATTTTAATTTTAATAACCTGGGATTTTCTTGGTAACACCGTTTTATTCTAAATTTGACCCATTTAAACTTTTATTCTAGAGGTCTTTGTGTGTGTGTATTAGAATTTCACAAAGGAATTGTGTAGTGGGTGCTACTAGTGAACTCCTGAGTCTACTTAAGCTTCTAGTGTACAGAAACTCTGCTCTGATATTTTAAATGAAGATATTGATGGCAAGTTCAGAGGGAGATTATATGTATTCAGTACGCTTTTAGTCTTTTTGCCTCTTTTTGGAAATCTAGTCCCTAAAGCGTGGGTGGCTGCCTCTGTTGTTGTCAAAGTGGCTTTCATCTCCAGCCTACCAACTTTAGGATGCATTTTATGGGTGGGTTTTTTAATAAGTTCAGTGCTTTTTCACCCACTCCACTGTCTCTGTTTTCTTGTCCTCTCAGCTCAGAAGTGTTTCTGTGTACTGTATGCAACACTTACCGAGGCACGTGAATGATCAGTCATTTCAGGTTGCCTTTTGTTTGGTTGACCAATAAGGGTGTTAAGAAGTAACAGAGTTTACTAATACCCTTTATAAGCATAATTGAAGCCATCAGACCACTTCTTTCCTCTTTGGTGTGGTCTTGTGCTGTTCTGTGATAGTCTGCTCCCAAATAAAACTGTGGTACCTGCTGAATTTGACTATCAACTCTTACTATTGCCTAATGTCAGTATTTTCTTTCTCTATACATGTGCGTGCACAAATGTGTGTACACCTGAAACAGGAGTGAAAGTCTTACTGCAGAAAGTCGCTCAGTCCATGCAAACTCAAATTACAGATTGATTAAATCAAGAAGTGAATCTGATTTATCTCAGCCAGAATCAGATGAGGAAGGTTATTCACTGGTGAGTAAACTAGCATTATGTATTTAGTGATAGTCAATGTAATATTTAGGTGGGAAGTACATCCTAAACGTTTGTTCAGTACTGTGTTTTGGTATAGAGATCTCTTCTAATAACCACCGTTGTGAGGAGAAAGTAATGGCGCTAAAAATCATGCTCTGTTAACTTTCTCACTTTTATGGGTGAGGGATGCATTTTAAATCCTCAAATATTAGGCACTGCATACGTTCACCTAAAGAAATGAGGCTTTTATTAATCTCTTAATCTAGAGTGGAAGACGAAATGTTGATTTGGATTTGGCATCATCACACAGAAAGAGGGGTAAGTTTTATTTTCTACCTTGTGAATATTGACCTGATAAATATGTTAGTATTTCTTGAAATGTGTTTGCGGTTAAATATAGTACATAATAGCAATCAGGACGTTAAAACCGAGTATGTAAAAATAACCTTTAAAATAATTATTACCTACTGTTGTGCTAAGTTTCATTGCTTTGTGGCTTGGTTGTAGCATTTCCTAGGTTATAACTATTCTAGTTTCTAGATTTACAATTCTCTTTTGAAGCAAGTGAGGATTTCTGTGAGGTCAAGTGAATTAGGAAGTTTCATTTTGTTCTCATTCACGTGACTTCAGGAGGAAAATATTGGCCAAGAAGTTCAGTATCAAGTGGAACACACTATTCTTCTGCTAACAATGAACTTTCACCGTAAAATGTGCTTGAACTCATAGCCAGAAAATACTGCTTTGGTTTTTGCCTCAACACGAGCACACCTGCAGAACTACCGCTTCTTCCGTTACTTCAATACAAATCAAATTTTTAGCTTTTGTATTCTTTTTATTGCTGCTTCATTCTGGGGAATCTCAGTGAGCTTCTTCACAGAAGATAGTGGAGAGAGCAAAGGATATTTGTGTACACAGAGACCACTTCACTCTAGATGAGGCAGAATCTCGGCTGGAGTCAGAACTTAAGTCTGTTGTGTCTGTAAAAGTCTTGGGAAGTGAATAACAGGAATTAGGTTGGGTTACAATAAGCTTTAATTAACAGAAGCCTTAATACTGTTCGGTAATGTAAGAGTATCTGAATTTGCTACATTTGTAAAGAATGAAGGATTAGAAAAAAAAATAATTTCCTGTTCTTGGCAAGTAAACCGCTGTAGAAGAGATGACCTACAGAAGCCTACAGCATTGTTCTCAGGATACTCTCCAGCTGGGTTTTTAAGTGCTACAAAGTCAGATTCCCTTGAAGCAACTGTTAGACATTCTAGTGAGAAACAAGTAGGATATTGTTATTTGTTAGGGGTTTTTTTGAGGTGTTATTTCCATATGCATGTTTGTACCTTGTGCTCTTAGGCCTTCCACATGTGATCTCCTTTTGAGTGGAAGACGTGGAAGGTTTTATGCCCCTCTGAATGAGGAAAGAGAGAGGAAGGAAACATGTATGTCATACAGATGCTAGAGAAGATCTCTATTTTGAATGCAGAGGATAGTCGTGCATTACAGCAGAAGTATACATGGGAAACACTTCTGGAATTACAATTAACATAAAGGAAAGCCACCTTTTTCTCTTGTCTCTGTTTCTACAAAGCAGCACTAACCATTGTTGCTTCAAGGGACTTAGAGCTGAACTTTTCAAAACATTCCTTAATATATGGACATGAGGCTCCTCCCATCTCTTCTTTAACAAGTTAATGAGAATTTATCCACCACCTGTTACAGAACCATGGCCGCACAGGGTGTTTCCAGCTGAGATGTTGTAGAGTTAATTTATCCTCAACTGTACTCTATGCAGAGTATTTGATCCTTGCAAAGTTGTCAAATTATTGCGGTGTGCGTAGGGCATCGGTGACGAGAGTAATTCCCTCTGGAGTGGATTGGCTTATTTTAGAGCTTCTGTTTATTGAATGCAGCAACTTGTTATTCAAAATTCAGATCACATGTCTGTAATAATTGAATCTCTCTCTTGGTCATAGTGTGATTTTTATGGTATGGAAGCAGTTCCTATTCATAAATTGCAATATAGAAAACTAGCAGTAGGAAAACTAATACTGTAAGTTGTTTCTATGGTCTTGCACATGAGCATGAAAGGAATGCATTCTCTTTTTACTCAATGTCTTAGCCACTCAGTGCAATCTTTATTCTAGTTGCCTTCTTCCTTCATTTATGGTATCTGTTCAGAAATATGACTGCGATATTCCTAACTTCAGCCTGAGGATCCTTCGAGTATCTTGTTCCTTGCTATTATTTGTTTTTTTTGAATTAGTAAACTTTTAATTGAAAGATGGTGTTTGAGTAAGGGTTGTAAACATGTATTGGTGTGTGCATATAACGCTGTTAAAGGGGATATATATATAATTTTTTTATTTTTTTTTCCCTGAAAAGAAGATGGAGAGTTTAGAAAGTTTGTTATTTAGGCTATGCTAATTCACAACAATATTTTGTCCCCCAAACTTTGCTGCTTGATATATTGTTGTATTGATTGAGATGAGACTCATCATTTAAGTATAAGTCAAAATAATACGAGGAAGAGATTTTATGAATATGTTACCTTTTGTTTCAAATGTCTGCTTTTGTCTTCTGATTCTTGTGTGGTGTAGTGTATTTACTCCTTTTTGGCCAGTTGAGCCCCAGAAAAAAGAAGAGCTTCAAGCAAGTAACTGATGGCATGTTTATTTTTTTTTGTCTCTATAGCTTTCCTACATATTTTATGTTTTATGAAGTGTGTATTGCAGCTGTGCAACATTCATTTAGAAAACTCATTATTACAAGCTGGCTTATAAGGACAAGTAAACTTTTTTTTTTTACTGTAAGCTTAAAGTTTATTCTTATGTGCAACTATTCATGTGATTGTAGAGGCTTATAGAAGTGCTAAGCTGCAATCAATTCTGTGTAACTGGTATTACACAGAATCACGCTAAGCTCTAATATGCAATCATACTTTCAAATCTTCTATTGATATTTAACATCTTCGAAGAAAAATATTATTTTGTTTTAGATTTGTGTGCCCTAATTAAATGGTTTTAATTCTGAAGTATGCTACTTGGACTTCTGACATCTTTGTTTTTAAACTTGATTTTCGTTATAACTTCTCATTTTACATTTAATCTGTATCTCATAAATGCTCGAGTTTTCTCCTAATTTGAAACAATTTCAAATTGTTCTCACATTTAAACGTTCTTGCATTTAATACCAAAATGCTTAGCTAAGACTTCATCGTTGTTCAAATAATCAATAGTTTAGGTTTTCATTAATATATCGTGGAGTTTTTCTGTTACAAGCTTTGTTGACTATCGAAACTAATTTTTTTTCAGATGTTCTGTCAATCCTTGAAAGCTCTCATAAAGCTTATGATTGAAGACACTGGAATTACTTTTTGTTTCTTTACAAACTCTTTGGTTCTTTGCTGTGCTTCCTAGTGGTGTAGTGTAGGACAGGTGGAGAACAGGAAGCTAATGTCACTTTGGGATGCTTGTCAGCTCTCCTGCTGTTGAAAGACTAGGGTTTAAGGAGGCTTTTGACTAGTTGTTGCTACATAGGCAACATTTTGTGGACTTGGTAATGATTTAGCTGTGCTTCCTGTAGGAAATCTGAGGCTTCATTATCCTCTCCCTTGGGCTCTGTTCACCATGCATATGCTAGGAAACTCCTTCCTATGTGAAATGGAGTATTTTAGCACCCTTCTATTCTAGTCTGCCCTACTTATCTTCTGTTTCTCAACTATCACTTCAGCATATAACTTAGTTTTTAATGGGGAGTTTTAAAACAACTATTAAAAGAACTAATATTAAAATGAGTATAAGGTGGTATGTGTCTTCATTTTTTATTTAAACATTGTCACCAGGTATATATTGTGAAATTAAGTAACAGTGTTTCTTTAAATTCTTTCATAGTAAATGTGACAAAATAGATTGTTCTCTGTAACCCGGGTAATGCTGCTGTGTTACATAAAGCAGCAGAAATTAGGAACTTAGATTACAATTTGAAAGGTAGTGTTTAAACTTAATCTTTGCATTATCCAAAACAAATTTGTCTATGTTTGTTTTTGTCAAATAGCTAATAAGACCTAACTACTGTGATGGTTCTTTCTGAAGCCGTTGCAATCTGTTTAGTAGCAAGTGTAAGGATACCATGCAAATGCACACGAACGCTCTTTACAGAAAAGGACATGGAATGTGAACAGGTTTTCATCATTCATAGCCCTGACAATTCCTTTTTTTGGTGTCTGAGCGGAGATTAATGACCTAATTTACAAAGGAAAAGAAAATTTTACTGTTTTGCATTTGTGAGTTGCGTGAAGGTGCAAATTGTGACCTGCAGTTACAGGTCGTTTGACAGAATAATAGCCTTTTGCCTTTATCTCAGGAAAAAAATAGTGTAGAATGGTTACTAGGAGAGTTGTCTTTAAGTTCAAAAACTGATGTGTCTGTCTTTCCTTGTTGCTATGAGCGGCTGCTTACAGAGCTGCTGCAGAGTAGGTGGTGTGTAAAGGAGACCCTGAAACAAGTATCCAGCTGTTACCATTGGAACTCATCCTCACTGCTGAAAGAAAGTGTTGAACAGATGAACTTCTATGAATTTGTATAACTCTTTCCTGAAAAGGGCTGCGTTTAATAATGCTTGAGGCTGATGGCCTGCAGGCAGATTTTAAAAACAGAAGCGTTAATGTAGATTTGTACGAGTACTGTGAATGGGTTGTGATTCTCCAAATTCTATCTGTAATTTGTTGTTCACAAGATTCATTAATATTTAAAAATACTGTGTAGATTATTTGAGCTAATTCAAACTAGAATTTCAAAGTGAGTTTAAACATACATTAGGTCTCCAGACATTAACCTCTGTATACAGATGAAAAGTTCTTCTGTGCAGGGTCTACCTTTCTAGTAATGCCTTGCATAGCTCTGAATACTAACAGCATTTACAAAAACAATAAAGTACCAGCTTCTCTTGATCGGTACCTGTAACTGATGCGTATCAGTTAATGGCTGATGAAGGTATGCCTTCCGTGACATTGCACTCATTTGTGCCAGGGCTAGAGTTCTAGCAAAACTCTTTTGGAAATGAGATCAAATGTAAATGCTGCAGATGGATGACTGATGCTCCTTTGAGGAACTACGTTTATTGCTGACAATAAAGTTTAAGGTAGCCTAATGATGTGCTGATGTAATAGGACATACTTGGAAAATAGACTTGTGAAATTGCCAGGTGATGAAGATACAGATCTAATACATGCTGTAGACAGTATTTAATATACATGTATCTATCTTGAACCGTAACAAAGTAAATGCTCTCTGTTACTCTAAAATGAAAATTTTCTGTTCCTTTCTGCAGTCATGAAATCTGTAAATATCTCATCCAAAATAACATTCTGCTTTTTCAAAACTATATGATATATTGCGACTTGATTAAAACCAAAAAAGCACTCTGATATTATGGTTAGACCTTAAAATAAATATCCAAAGTGCACAGTTTCTGTTGTAGCAGATCTTTTCTTTACTGTTTTGTCATTTAGCTGCAAAGCATTTTTATTCAGTGTTCTAGCTTAAAGCTGAGCAGTTTGGGTGGCTTCTATTTTTTTTGTTTTTTTTTTCACTTGGCAGCGTGTTGCAATACTGCTTAATGTAATTAAAGGAAATACAGCCTTTCCTTTAGGGAAATGGCTGTAAATTTAAATCAAGTGTTTTGCTCTAAGTTGCTTAATGCATGGTTTAATTAACATGCATATCCATTTTCCACCTGTATGAATAGCAGCAGTTCAGTCTTCACGTAATACCAAAGTGAATTGGAATTTATGAGACTTCATTATGTCCACTTCTAGGAGCAATACACAGTCAAGTGGAACCTTTAAGTGACTCATGGGCTCGACTGAAACATAGCAGAGATTGGTTACACACTTCCTCCTACTCATTTGTTGAGTCCGATTTTGATCTCTCAAGATCCCTTGGAGTTCATACTCTCATTGAAAATGTTGTCAGCTTTGTAAGCGGAGATGTGGGAAACTCGCCCGGATTTAAGGAACCAGAGGAAAGTATGTCCACCAGTCCACAAGCATCAATAATTGCAATGGAGCAGCAGCAGTTGAGGGCTGAGGTATTTTTCAGTTTAACACCTCTTCTTACTCTACACACGTTATGCTCATTTTATGGGTTTTGGTGTTGTTTGTTTTTTTTTAAACATTGTCCAAATTCTGTCTATTGAGGACATTTTTCCTCTCTCTTCTGTTAAAGTATCTTAACTGGAACTGAGAACCTATGTGAATAAACTCTAAAACAAAACTTAAAGAATTCCCTTTTTTTGAAAAGAAGTGTCGCGAAAACAGCTGCCTCATTTTTCTTCATTACGGTTGTTGATGGTGTAATTCTAATTTCTAAAGGATACTTTCTACTTATTACTGGGTTTTGCCTACCTTTGTTTTTAGCTTCGTCTGGAAGCACTTCATCAGATTTTAGTGCTTCTATCAGGGATGGAGGAAAAAGGCAGTGTGCCATTAATGGGAAGTCGTCAAGTACCAGGATTTCAGTCATCTTCATTACTTACTTCTGTTAGACTACAGTTCCTTGCTGGCTGCTTTGGTTTGGGCACTGTAGGACATGCAGGTGCCAAAGGAGAGAGTGTAAGACTGCATCACTACCAGGTATGTACTTTAATGTAGTTTCTGCTGTTCCAATAACTGGGTGATAAAAATGTATTGGTCCTTATAATATTTATTTGTTTGACCCAGGATGGTATAAGAGCAGCTAAGAGAAGTATTCAAATTGAAATCCAAGTGGCTGTGCACAAAATTTACCAGCAGTTATCTGCTACATTAGAAAGAGCTCTGCAAGCTAATAAACATCACATAGGTAAGTGAAAACCAAATTTGCAAATATGTCCTCTCATACAACGGCTTATATGTTTAACAAAGCAGACTTTGATATTCGTCATCAGAATTCACTGAAGTATCTGTCTGACTTCATTTCCTGAGAGAGAAGCTTTTTAACCTATTTTTGTCTTAATTTTCTTCAAGTGTTAGCCCTTTTTATTTTAAGACGTAAGGATTGTCAACCTGTCTATTCCATATACCACGATATTCCAGTCACCTGTGTCTTTGATGCTTCAAAGTGATTTTTAGGTTTTTCAGGGATAAGCAGTTTTCTGAAGAGATCACAAGTTTCCGATCTTTTTTTCTTTTGTTTAAGTGAACTTGCTTTAAACCCAAACTCAAAGCATCTTGCTTCTTTTGGAAGCCCCTTCTCCTGGCCTTCTACACCCAGATACTACTGTTTGCTTCTATCCTTCAGGCCTGTCTGGAACTCTGCACCTCTTACGCCTTTGTCCATGCCCTGATTGAGAGCTTCAGGACTGAAGAGGGTTCTGTAATTTAGTCTGTTGGTAGAGCCTAATGGGCAGTCTTATCTGAATTGTTTTGTTGTTTCATTTACAAGTAAAATGGAATTGAAAGAAATCTCTTGAAAATCAACTTGAAGTACAAGTAGAAAATTAAGTGTTTCACCTGGTGATCTTTGCCCTGGAAAGAAGATCTGGTTTGTGATTTAGCCTCAGAACATCTACAACACAAACTAGATGTACATGATATTCTTCCGTGGAGAACCTTGTCATAGAGGTTGCATTGAGTTAAAGGGGGCTACGATGGTACATCAGAAAGACTACCTCAAAGGGTTTGATGAAGAATTCTAGAATTCTTTTCTTGACAAATTAATGAATCAAATTTTTTTTTTAAATAATCTGCTGTTCTTCTGTCTTGGTATTCTTGCTCGAAACAGTTTATTAATTAAAAACAACTTTATTTTAATCTTAGAAGCACAACAGCGTCTTCTGTTGGTAACAGTCTTTGCTCTAAGTGTACACTATCAGCCGGTTGATGTCTCCTTGGCCATTTCCACTGGTCTGCTAAATGTGCTGTCACAGTTGTGTGGTACAGACACCATGTTAGGACAACCACTGCAGTTGCTCCCCAAAACTGGTATTTCTCAGCTCAGCACAGCGTTGAAAGTAGCCAGTACAAGACTACTTCAGATCCTCGCTATCACCACAGGGTAAGGACGCAATGCTTCCTTGCTATCAGAAAACTTGATCATTAAACTTTTCAGCATCCTTTAAAAATAACTTCTTTTGTGTGAGCTCTCCTTCAGACAACAGATATTCAGAAGCACTTAAGTGAAGGGAGGAGAAAAAAAGAGTAGTCACATTATTCATAAGAAAAATGCACATAAGACAGAAATATTTTTAAGTTGTGAGGAGTTTGGACCAGAATAGTTAGAACTTTATGGTCTTTAAACAGTGCATTCTAGTACTCCCCATTTTTCCAGTTTGGCTTTGCATCTAGATCTGTTGAGTTGATACGAAGAGGCTTTCTGTTGTGTAAAAGTCGGTTGTGTAAAAGCAATACCAATAAAGTGGTAGAAGTTCTTCAGAGCAGTACGTTGCGCTTTTTGTCAGAATACAAAGTGATTTTTTGAGTAATACCGGCCTCTGCTAGACCAGGGAACAGCAGCCAAAATCCTATCAGTACTTAATATTTTAGTTTAACTTGGTAAAGAAAAAGCAGTGGAGAAGGTATTGTTTATTTAGAGTGGGAGTATTATTTAATATTCAGTATGTGCATCTTCATTTCAGTGTTCATACAACACATCGCGTTTACCTGCCAAATTCGTTGTGTTCAAAAAAAAACCAAAAAACCAAACCAATAACCCCACACCAAAAAAAGCAAAACCAACCGCAAAAACAACACCCCATCTTTGGAAGTTGCAGTGGGATTACGTTTAATTGACTAAGTTGTTCTTTTTTCCCTAGGAAGTACTGGAAACATACCCTTTGATTCCAAAGATTGGACAGTTTTAAAGTGTCTTAAAAATAGGGTTCAAATAAGAATAACTTGCCAAGCATATGGTGGAGGGTGAGGAAAAGTAACATGCTGCAATAGAATGAATTAGAATTAGTGCTGTGTTAGGCCCAGTTGTCACTTACGCTGAGTTTATGGTTGTGTCTTTATGTTATTGCTCCTTGGATCAGCTCTCAAAGACTTTTGTATATACTTTTGTGTGTGTGTTTATAGAACCTATGCTGACAAACTGAGCCCAAAGGTGGTCCAGTCTTTGTTGGATTTATTATGCAGTCAGCTGAAGAACTTGTTGTCACAAGCTGGTGTGATGCTTCTGGCTTCCTTTGAAGAAGGGGAAGGTGAGGACGATGAAGTAGAATCAAAAAAGGCAGATTCAAATGGAGATCATGAAAAGAGAGACTTCAGAGGTAAGTGTCTTGCATCACTTCTGATACAATTTTGAAATACTAGAAAACATAGTAAAAGAAACCACTGAATGGTGAGGGCCTCACCCACTCTACTGTATTGGTTATTGTTGGGTCATTCTTAACTCTGTAAATTATGTTAAATGAAGTCACCAGATAAATCAGTGCTCAGTTCAGATTTATACGGACTTGATACATAGATCAGTTTAAAGGTAGGAGCAGGTTGAGAATAAGAATTACTCCACCTGGTTTGGAATGAGGAGAATACTGTTTTCCTCAAAAAATGAGTTATTGGTAGTGTTTTTCATAAATGAGGTCACTGAAATTTAATTATCTAAGTTTCAAACTGCAAATAAATGTAGCTTAATTCAGTCAATTGTTGCGCTTGCTTTGTATTATGCAGTTTTGCAGTCTGAGAGGATGGGAAGAGGTTGACCCTACTCTGTCATGTTAAAAAATCTGCAACAAAAGATTTTCTGAAATATTAGTATCCTAACATAATTTGCAGTCCCTTAATGAGCATTTTGAATTTCTGTGGAAATTGTGTGTTTGAAGAAATTTTTAATTGTAGGTGTACATATGTTTTTGGTTGTGCTTATAACTGTCTTCGCTTATAAATAATGCAATGGCTGATGAATTCATAAGATAATTAATGAATTAGAAATTACAATATAGGGTCATCTCTCTCTGCAAATATTTTCCTGTTCAAATTGCCTTGGAATACGAATCATGGGTGTGGAAATGTATCGTGTTTTGCATCAAAAATCCCCATAAAGCAAAAACGTAGTTAGAAACCAATGGTTACATTTTATATTACAGGGTCATTTATAAATCATATTGTGTGTGTTGAATTTACATGGCAAGGTTTTGGTAGTGGGACGGGGCTTTGGGCTGGCTTCTTGTGGGAAGAAACCAGCAGCTTGTCCCCATGTCAGACAGAACCAGTTTCATCCAGCTCCAAAACAGAGCCACTGCTGCCCAAAGCTGAGCCAGGCAGCAATGTTGGTGGTGCCTCAGTGATAACGTATTTAAGAAAGGATAAAAACACTGCACAGCAGCTCTGTGAGAGAGGAGTGGGTAAAATGTGAGAGAAACATCTTTGCAGACACCAGGTCAGTGAAGAGGGAGGGAAATGGGAAGGAGGTGATTCAGGCGATGGAGGAAGGATTCCCTTGCAGCTAGCAAGGAAGACTGTGGTGAAGCAGGTTGTCCACCTGCAGCCCATGGAGGACCCGGATGGAGCAGGTGGATATGCCTCGACCGAAGCTGCAGTCTGTGGCGAGCCCATGCAGTAGCACGATTCTGGCAGAAGCTGCCTGGTGGGGAACCCACAATGGAGCAGTCTGTTCCTGAAGGACTGTATCCTGTGGAAAAGGATCCACAGTGGAGCAGTTCTTGAAGAACTGCAGCCCATGGGAAGGACTCATTATGGAGCAGGAGTAGTAGAGACAAAGTGTTATGAAGTGACCACAACCCGCTTGCATTCCATATTGCCCTCTTCCACTCAGAGGCGGGTTGAGGTGGGTAGAAGGAGTTAGGAGTGAAGTCAAGCCTGCAAAGAAGGTGTGTGTGCGGGAAGGTGTTTTAATTTTGTCTTTGCTTCTGACAGTCCTACTCTGTTTTTCATTGGCTATAAATTAGTCTTCCCTAAGCTGAGTCAATTTTGCCTGTGATGGTAATTGTTGAGTCATCTCACTGCCCTTATCCTTGACCCCAGGAGCTTTTTTTCTTATTTTCTCCCTGCCTTCCCAAGGAGCAGAAGTGAAGAGCAGCTTGGTGGGCACCTATCAGCCAGCCAAGGCTAACAGCCAACCATCACGTAATAACTGATCCTTGTATTTTTACTGACAGAACAGTTTGTTGCCAGTAACAAGGACCACTAATATTTTCTGTCATCTTCCAGTCAAGTCTGTGAGAGACTTAAAATGGTTACTTCTGTCTCTGAGTTGCTTGACGGTATTTTAGATTAAATATAGAGAGAATGTAAATAGTGAATTGTGATTCTACAGCCACACTTTTGATAAGATATATACAGTAATTTCCTGTACAGTAGTTTATAAAAACTAGCATACCAAAGTACCCCTGGTCCATATTGCACTGTGCATTATTTGAGTAGCTGTTTTTCCAAGTGTGTGCTAGTCCACATAGCCTTGCAATATCAATTGGCTGTAATGTGTTCTGGACTCATTACTTTCAAAAATGGAAACATTCGAAACTCAGCTGTGAATGTCTGCTTGCTTCTTTTTTTTCCTACTTCGACCTTGACTTTAAAAACTGTTATTTCTAGAAACTGTGAAAGTAAGGTTGTAAATGAAAACTTTTAATTTAACTTTCTAGCTGCCCTCCGAAAGCAACATGCAGCAGAATTGCACTTGGGAGACTTTCTTGTTTTCCTACGTAGAGTTGTGTCTTCAAAAGCAATTCAGTCAAAAATGGCGTCTCCAAAGTGGACAGAAGTACTTCTCAACATCGCTTCTCAGAAGTGTTGCTCAGGTATGATCTTTTCAAAACGTAGTCAGTGGTTATTTGTATTTGTGTAGTGCAGTTCCTAAAAATAGGTCCCATTGCAACATGTGTTACATCGTGAACAGCTAAAACCAACTTCAGTAGATGTACACAAGTTACACGTTGGAACATTGTGCACTGGTGGCATGCAGCTGGCGGCATAGGTGCATGCCTGATACAGAAGTCACTTCCAGATTATTAACATATTATTCCATCTTTAGGAGTTCCTTTGGTTGGCAATTTGAGGACTAGACTTCTTGCGCTTCATGTACTAGAAGCTGTATTACCTGCTTGTGAATCTGGTGTTGAAGATGATCAAATGGCTCAGGTCTTTATATTTTGTTATCAGCTCTTACATCTGTTTCTTCAAAAAGTCTCATTAAACTTCTAAACGTTTCATGGGTTTGTTCAGAATCCAAATGGGGTGAGGCTCAGTGTAGATACTCGCTTATCTAAGAGCACTAACTGTTTTGACATTTATACCTACAAAGTAAAACGATACAATCCTACTTGTTGTCCTCACTTGGATTTAAAATGATCTGAATTGTACTCTTAATACACCAGGTTGTTGAACGATTATTCTCACTTCTGTCTGACTGCATGTGGGAGACTCCAATAGCTCAGGCTAAACATGCAATTCAAATAAAGGAGAAAGAACAAGAAATGAAGCTACAGGTAATGATACTATCACTTTCTCTGTTGACTGAATGCACTTGAGCTACATTTACCCCAGATTGTCCTGTTTTTGATAGAAGCAAGGAGAGTCTGAAGATGAAGATGAGAATCTTCCTATACAGGAAGTGTCCTTTGACCCTGAGAAAGCTCAGTGCTGCATAGTGGAGAATGGGCAAATTTTAACTCATGGAAGCGGAGGTAAAGGGTATGGTTTAGCATCCACTGGAGTTACTTCTGGGTGTTACCAGTGGAAGGTAGGTTGTATAGAATTATATTTCTTAACTTCTCTTCCTTTGTTTTGGAAATACTATGATTTATCAGCAACAGCTACATAGGGTTTTTTCCCTTACCACAGCATTCTTGAATAAATGACATTTGGCAGTGTTAGGTGTACGGTGACCTTGAGGGTCTTTTCCAACCTAAATGATTCTGTGTTTTTCAATCCAAAGTGAAGAGTTTGTGGCTGCTTTGGAGCACTGCCATTTGGATATTTCAGTATACAGACTGGAGACTGTGAATACGTGTTATGTATTTGTAGAGGTGGTAGTACTTGTCCCCAAGATTCATGGTCAGCACAAATGTGCATTGCCTTGCAAAAGTTACCTACCGAATTTTGCAGATTTTTATTTTTTTTCTTCAGAAAAACACAAAACGTTTTGGTTTTTTGCATAAAGACACATCAACCTGTCTGACAAGAACAGCTTTTAATACACCACTCAGAGTGGTGTTTTTAGGGATATTAGATACATACACAGTTGTAGTCCCTGTTAGTACTGTCTTTTCAGCATACCACTTTTACTTCTTTTTTTACTATAATCTATGTAAATCACTCACTGTGAACATGAGGAGTAAAGCTGACTTAGTTCTGTAATATTAATTGTAGCACTTGTAACCCAATTTCTGGGTGTATACTTTTTGAGTCTGGGAAAAAAAAAACAACTTTGTGTATTTAGCTACAGTTTTCTTAATTACTAGTAGGTGCATTTTAACTGACTTGTTAATGACTGACCTCATACACCGAGATGTCATTTTAGAGGTGGAGCGTGATTTTAACTTGTTATTTTTTATTTAGTAAAAGCTTCTGAGTGAAACAGTTAAAAGTATGCATAATTATGTGTGAGGTAAATTTTCATTGCTTTATTGTGCTAAAATCTATTTTCTTGACTGTTTCCCTGTTCTTTTTTGTTTTGTTTTGCCCTGCTAGTTCTACATTGTGAAGGAGAATCGAGGCAATGAAGGCACGTGTGTAGGAGTTTCTCGCTGGCCAGTACATGATTTTAACCATCGCACTACCTCAGATATGTGGTTATATAGAGCTTATAGTGGTAACCTCTATCACAATGGAGAACAAACTTTGACTCTGTCCAGCTTTACCCAAGGAGATTTCATCACATGCGTATTAGATATGGAAGCAAGAACGATTTCCTTCGGTAAAAATGGAGAGGTATTTAACATTTTTTGGTGTTTTTTTGCAAGAGTAATTTGGCATGGATATTTTCTATAAAGCTAAGCATGACAGTTAAAACGTGACAGTTTCAGTAGTTACAAGGGTTAGAATACAGGTTTAACTTTGTCACATTTCATATTTTTGCTGGTTAAGGTGTTCTAACTTTGGGGTTTTTGTGTTTTGTTTGTTTGTTTTTAAACTAGGAGCCAAAACTAGCTTTTGAAGATGTGGATGCGGCAGAGTTATACCCTTGTGTTATGTTCTATAGCAGTAATCCAGGAGAAAAGGTAACTGAAACATTCATCTGGATAGGTGTACTGGTTTTGGCTGGGATACAGTCAATATTCTTCATAACAGCCTATATGGTGCTATGCTTTGGGTTTATGACGAAAACAGTGTTGATAATCCGCGGTGGTTTAGCTATTGCTGAACAGTGTTCACACAGTATCAAGACTTTCTCAATTTGTGTCTCTGTCCCTTCCAGCATAGTACATTGGGAGTAGGCAAGAGGCTGGAGGGGGAGTGCAGCTGGTCAGCTCACTTAAGGTGACCAAGGGCATATTCCATACCATGTAGCATCATGCGCAGCAGTAAAACTGTAGGGAGGGTTGCCAGGGGTTTCTATTGCTTGGGGACTGTCTGGGCATTGGTCAGCTTGGCATTTTGCATCACTTGTTTTTCTTTGTTTTGTTTTATTTTGTTGGGGTGGTTTTTCTCTTTTATTGATGAAACTTTATTTATCTGTTCTCACTTTTGCCCTTCTGATTCTCTTCCCCATCCTGCTGGGAGAAGTGATTGAGTGGCTGTATGGGACTTAGCTGCCTTACAGGGGTTAACCCTCAACACTAGGTCATAAGTTTATCATATTTTTCTTTCTGTTCTCCTGTGTGTCATTGTTCTGGATGTTGGATTTTTTTGGGGGTGGGAGTGGTAGCTAACGAGTGCTGAGAATGTCACCGATTACTCATTGGGGTTTATGACATACATGTCACCACATTATTTGCACACTAGCTAGACTTTTCATGAATTCCTATATTGCACAATCTATTGTAAATATAAATCAATTCTAAATAATAAACTACATTTTACAGCCTTAATATTCTATGCACAAAATTGCGTGTGAATGTGGTATTGGGAGATGCAGGTAGTCTTACGTGAGAAGCCATGACCTACTGTAATTTCAGCGTCATTGAGTTTGAAGGGATGCAGATTTTGACCAGTGTTAAGGTGGATTTTCTAGGCAGCCCAAGCAAAAAAAAGACAGTACTAGTAAGTTTTTCTATTCAGCAGGAGACTCCTGTATTTGTAAAGTGAGCTTCCTCAGGTACATTGAAGATAACTTTTCAATTGTTCTCTTTTAAACACTTAGGTGAAAATCTGTGATATGCAGATGCGTGGTACACCAAGAGATTTGCTACCTGGTGACCCCATCTGTAGTCCTGTTGCTGCAGTGCTGGCAGAAGCCACTATCCAACTCATTCGTATCCTTCATCGCACAGACCGTTGGACACACTGCATCAATAAAAAAATGATGGAAAGACTGAACAAAATCAAAACATGTCTTAAAGAAGCAGGCCAAAGGCTAAAGAAAAGTCGCTCAATTCAAAGTCGAGAAGAGAATGAGGTGAGAGAGGAGAAAGAAAATAAAGAGGAGGAGAAAAGCAAACATGGTAGGCATGGTCTGGCCGACCTTTCAGAACTGCAGTTGAAGATGCTCTGTGTGGAAGTGTGGCCTGTTCTAGCAGTAATTGGTGGAGTTGATGCTGGCCTTAGAGTTGGAGGTCGATGCGTACACAAGCAAACAGGACGTCATGCCACTTTGCTTGGAGTAGTGAAGGAAGGCAGTACATCTGCCAAGGTCCAGTGGGATGAAGCAGAGATTACTATCAGGTATGCTCATTTCCTATACTTTTTTTACAATCTAGTGATGTTTTGTGCTTGGAAATCTTCAGAAGTAACATGCATTTTACATTAGAGTCACGCTGATCAATTATTTTAAGCTTAGACTTCAAAATTCGTCCCTCTCAAACAAATATATTATGAGCTAATTGTTTTAGGATTGATACGTATTAGCTAACTAAAACATTGTTGCTGTCTTAATTTACTATAGCTTCCTGGTTATGTCTGTATAGAACAGAGAATTTTACTGAGGGTTAGTGCACACTTTTGTTGTAAATGGTGAACCTGGTTCTGAAGAGAGACCTGATTTGGTTTCTCAGAGTTGAGAACAGGTGTCTCTGCTGCATTGTCATTCCCTTCCTAGGGGACTGGAAATGGCTCTGTGGGGCTTGAGGAGTGGTTAAGATCAGGAGATGGGAGGACTTTCTCTTCTTAATGGTGGGTTGGATGATGGTATTTAAATTAATGCTGCCTTGAAGTAGTGTGTGCTTGTTCTCTGACCTGCCTTAGAGAGCTAAAGCAATGCCCACGTATTAGATGTTAACACTTTGGAGCCGTTATTCTGCAGATGGTGGTGAGAACTGGGGAGGAGGCTGGAGGGAGATATTCCTTTTTCCTCCTATCTTGCAGATGTGCCTTCAAAGGGAAGGCACTCGGAAGGAAACTCTAAGATGAAGCTAGTGGCTTTTCTGGGCGCTCTGGTGCTCTCGCAGGAATTGCCTGTGCTTTTGCATGGGAAAGATTTGATTCACTAAATTTCTTGAACTCTTTCTGGCTATAGTTGAATCATAATCTCCTGGAGAAACTGAGCAGTAAATATTTTTTTTTGCCACCAGTTACAGTTACATCTTGAGACAATTGAGGTCAGTTCACCTCTTGGAACTGTTGCAACATTATGCCTGTTTTGTCTCTACGCAAGGTTGTTGTCGCTTTAACTAAATATACCAAAGTGCAGTTGATTGTCAGATTTAGTTCCAGATATAAATGCTTTCAAGTATGTCTATGTAACAGTATAGGCTTAAAGTAAGGATGCCCTTCAAATAGTTTGAAATATTATTTCAGTGAAGCGGTACGGAGCTTGAACGTAGGCAAGCTCTTGGTAATGCATTGAATTAAGTTCAGAAAGCACCTTCTTAATTAAAACCAGGCTAAAGCTTGCTTTCATTTTTAGGTCGAACTTTGCATTGTAAGATGGGAAAACATTTTGGGATAATAAAAGGAAGATTTAAAAGCCCTTTATCTGCTGGATGTATGGAAAATGCAAGATGTGTAGAAATATAGGCTGGCGTACCTTTGTCCTGCCTAGAGTGAAAATTAGTGAAGTCTAACAGTCCTAAATATTACAAGAAACTATGACTGAATATAGATGGACAGATAGAGAGACATTTATTGTGTGTGTCTCTGGGGTTTTCTGACCCGAGTTTTTAAAAAGTCACCGTCCTTTCTAGATAATCTGGCCTGACATAACCAGAGAGAGAGTTATCATAAGCTATTAGTAGTGTGCTCCTTGTGATGAATAGCTGAACAGAAATTTAAGGTCAATCAAAGCTTGTCTTTAATGTGCGAAAAGTTTAGGGGTGTGTTCTTTCTAAGCTTTTATGCCTATTCACAAATTCAGCTCGGGTATGATGTTAAAATTTGGCTTAAGGTAGTTTTTCTTAGAAGTCTGTTACATGTTTCTAAAGAATATAGCAGAAACCTCCGTCAGCACAGAATTGATAGCTTCTGTGATGCTTCTGGGTTTTCATGCTGCCTAGTGGAAACCTGTGCATGCTTTGTTGCCTTTGCTCTGATACCACATCTCCCCGTTTTCTGATCATAACCTCATTTTCCCCTGTTTACCTTTAATTTTTAGAATTGGTTTGTTTATTTTATTAAATGTATTTTACATCTTACTTTGCCTACATTATTTCCTGTACTTTCCTCCTGTCTCTCCCTCACTTGCTTTTTCCTGTGTCATTCTGATCTTTATTAAAGCTTCCCAACTTTTTGGTCGCCTAGTGATACTCCATTGTATAATCTGGAACCCTGCGAACCGCTGCCTTTTGATGTTGCAAGATTTCGTGGGCTGACAGCTACTGTGTTGCTGGACCTTACCTATCTGACTGGTATTCATGAAGATACGGGAAAACAAAGCACCAAGAGACATGAGAAAAAACACAGACATGAATCTGAAGATAAAGGGGAAATGGACCAGAAAGCGGAGAGTGATGTTGGACCAGATATACGATTAGGACAAAGTACTGATGATAGCAAAGGACATGGTGCTACAAGCTCCAAGTCGGAGAATGAGATTCCTTCCTTTTCTTTAGAATCATCAACACTAGGTATGGAATCCCAACACCAACCTGCTGAAGGAAGAAAGAAGAATCATGAACATACTCCAAGAAATCATGACATAGTGCAGTCAGAAATCAGAGCAGTACAGCTATCTTATCTTTATCTTGGTGCTATGAAGTCACTTAGTGTTCTTCTTAGTTGTAGTAAATATGCTGAACTACTTTTAATACCAAAAGTTCTGGCAGAAAATGGTCACAACTCCGATTGTGCTAGTTCTCCAGTTGTTCATGAAGACATTGAAATGCGTGCTGCCTTGCAGTTCCTGATGCGACACATGGTGAAACGGGCAGTCATGCGTTCACCGATTAAAAGAGCTCTAGGACTGGCAGATTTGGAACGAGCCCAAGCCATGATCTACAAATTAGTAGTTCATGGGCTGCTGGAGGATCAGTTTGGTGGCAGACTTAAACAAGGTACGTTTTCAAAATTATGGAAGTATAGTGCTAAATTATTTTTTAATTTCTATTAAACTTAATAGTAACAATAATAATACAAATAACGTAATCTTTTAATTTTCTAGTGGTTATACTTTGGAGGAATCTTGCTTGGACAGAGAAATTACAATTTCTCTGTGTTTTACTGTTTCCTAGATGTAATACTGACTTTCTTGCCTTTTTCCCAATTCCTTATTTAATATGAAAAGGGAATGCATATCAGTCAGTCAGAAATACGAGAGTTTCTATTTTGTCTTCAATACTCTTTAAAAATTAGCAGTTCTGCATACACTCCTCAAAAGGATTTGCATGTAAAGTTCACCGTTGTTGAATGTGATTATATGCAGTCATGTTAAGAGATGGTGTTGAGTGTGTGTATGTTCAGGGTGTAACCAACCTCTGTTTCTGTCTGTGAAAATCTCTAAATTACTTGTGAGGTCTTGGGGTTTTGTTTTCTGAGGGTTTTTTCTGAGCTAGTTGGCACTCCACTAACAGAAGCTGAAGAGAAACGTGTTCAGTTCCTTTTCTTTGTAAAAGTATGTGTATTACAGTCTGCATCTTCAGGGAAACCATTTGAGTCAGTTTAAACAAAGAAAACATACCTAAAATATTAAAGCTAATCAATGCGCTATCTGGTTCTTTACTATATGAAGGACTTCTAAACCAACCAAAAAACCCCTTCAAAAATCTGCTTCTTACACAGCTGAGCTAAAAGTAGCTTTACAGTTAATTGGGTCTGTTTCCGTATCTGAGACTTCTTTCCCTTTTGCCTGAGACAGTAATCCTGGCAGTTAAAATTGTAAATTTAAATCAAGTATTGTAAGATCTAACCAAGTAAAAGGTTTCTGTTATCATCTGGAAGTACTCATTCGCTATTTTCCTTGTGTTGGTATGACAACAGCCAGAGTCGACAGACTGATCTCTTTACATGAACCTGAGTTATCGACAGGGGTATTTGTATGTTGTGCATTTCTACACACCCCTTTCTTTGGGGGAAATTTTAAATAATGATAGTTATTAGACAGCAATTAGATAGTTATAGACAGCAATATAGGGCTGCTGCCAGAGAATGTAGGGAGGCAACCGGGAAAGCTAAGGCTTCCCTGGAACTAAACCTTGCCAGGGAGGTCAAGAGAAACAAAAAGGGCTTTTATAAATACATTGCAGATAAAACTGATGCTAGAGGCAATGTAGGCCCGCTGTTGAATGGGGCGGGTGCCCTGGTGACTGAGGATGCAGAGAAGGCGGAGCTACTGAATGCATTCTTTGCCTCTGTCTTCACTGCTGCAGACTCTCCCCAGGAGCCCCAGACCCCTGAAGCCTCAGAGGAAGTCGGGGCTAAGGATGAGCTACCCTGGGTTGACGAGGACTGGGTTAGGGAGCAGTTAGCCAAGCTAGACATCCGCAAGTCCATGGGGCCTGACGGGATGCACCCGTGAGTGCTGAGGGAGCTGGCGGAGGTCATTGCCAGGCC
>VWZZ01004655.1:0-40079 GCA_013399095.1 Psophia crepitans | reverse complement strand
TAAGGAAAAACTTTTTCACTGTGAGGGTGACAGAGCACGGGAACAGGCTGCCCCGACAGGTTGTGGAGTCTCCTTCTCTGGAGACATTCAAAACCCGACTGGACACGTTCCTGAGTGATGTGCTCTAGGTGGCCCTGCCTTGGCAGGGGGGGTTGGACTAGATGATCTTTCAAGGTCCCTTCCAACCCTTGTGATTCTGTGATTTTTGAAACTTTAGCCACAGCTGCTGTTTTGCTCTACACAATTCTGTTGTTCCTGTAACATCTTTTTTTTCTGTTGCAGAAGCAGATCAGCAAGTAGAAGAAGGTGATCAGTCTCAGCAAGCCCAAACACCAGTTACTACCAGCCCTTCTGCTTCTAGCACGACATCTTTCATGAGCAGTTCTCTGGAGGATACTACCACTGCTACTACTCCAGTAACTGATACTGAAACAGTTCCAGCTTCGGAATCACCTGGTGTTATGCCTCTCAGTCTTCTTAGGTAAAATATCTTTATTTGCAGCATATACGATTTTGCGGGTGTAGGAAACCAGTTGTGTGGTTTTTGAAAATGTTAATGATTGTATTTACTGTCAAGGACTGCCTCTGCAGAGGACAAAGTTTAATTCGTTACTTTGCCTTACAGGACATGTGTTACTAGAAATAAAAAGCTGTTAAGCTTTTAATATACACTGTCTATATGTGTAACATTTGAATTCTTCAGGACAGGAGAAAATTACCTTCCTTATGTTGTCTTTATTGTTGTCATGTTTATTTGGTACAGTTCAAATTACAAATCTCTGAAATCCTGTATTTTTAAGAAATAGTTGTTGATTCTCAGTCTAGAGTACATCTTAGTTTGAAGGTAACATCCTGCAAGTGAAGGCCTCATTTCATCCTACCCTATAATACTGAAATGGAAGTAAGATAAAGCTAGTTAGTCTGCAGAGGCTATTTGTGATGTAGAAGGAAATTGGCTTTACATTAAATGGAATCCTGTTCTAAGTTTATTCATTCTATTTATTAATTCTGTCTGACCTCTGTTCTTAGAGGTTTTGCAGGTGTAATTTGGCAAAAGCCAGAACAGTGTCCTATTACCAGGACAGTGAAAGTAAAATACTCACATGGTTTATTAGTCAGGCTGAGTTCTGAACAAAGTGAGGAAGTGGTGCATACTTGGAATTTAACTTTCCAGGCAAAGGTGATAGGAATGAGCTGTTCCAACCGGGTTTTTCTGCCTGCCCCAACGTATGTGTTGCACCTTACCCTTACAAAACTCAAATGCTGTCAAGTGTGACTTGCCAGTGCCATGTGCACTGTAATTTGACGTTTTTCTTGTGTCAGATCTTTTTCAGCATAACTCGTTCTATTATAACTGTATATTGTTCTTCTTTAAAGGCAAATGTTCTCCAGTTACCCTACTACAACTGTACTTCCCGCACGACGTGCGCAGACTCCTCCAATATCTTCTTTACCAACATCTCCTTCAGATGAAGTTGGAAGGAGACAAAGCTTAACTTCTCCTGATTCCCAGTCTGCGAGGCCTGCCAATCGTACAGGTAAACTTGTAGTCGATACAGATTGAAATGTGGACAAGTTTGTAAACTGTCAGTTGTTCAGTGTAGTTTTTTAAGACATGGAAAACCAGCAAGATTTCTTCTTAATGCAACCTAATGTGCAAAGCATCGTTGAAAACCTTTTAATGACTATATTGGGACAAAAAGCTATAGATTGTCTAGCTGTAGACTTTATCGTGCAAATGAAAGTAGTTTTTAAAAGCTGTGGAATGGATTACAAACTGCATGTATAAAATCAGAATGCAGTGTAACTGGTTTTTACTTCAAAATGTTAAATCTGATTTGGGTTTGTTTCCTTGGTTGTGTGCCACTGTTTAGTGCACTAATTTTCTAGCTTTTGTTAGTTCATATACCATGCAGAAAACAAGAATTTTGATGTATTTTATGATACATATGCCAGTGTAACTCCTTCCAATTAGTTTTGTTTAATGAAATAGAAAGAGCTGTCCAGGGGGCTCCTCATGCTGCTGTCTGGAATCATGTGAAGTTAACGGCAGGCTTCTGGCCGTAGACATCTTGTTAATGCCTGCACTACTCAAAACGGAAATTTGCTCTGTTCCGGCTTACCTACAGATTGGAATAGCTAGGAGGCTGAGCAAATTTTTGCTGAGAACCTTGAGCTTCTAAAGAGCACAAATGAGTAATGTGATGCAAAGGAGATAATACTAATAATCCATATGTATGTGGTTTGTATCAAATGACACACAGAGTCTGAGTTAAAGTATGTTCTCTAGATTTCGTACTCTGTGCTGAGCCATAAAGTCCATGCTTTAAAATTCCTGACTGATACAACTTTTTATTCTTGCTCTTATATCCATGCTATTAGTTGCGTCTTTTAGCTGTTTCATTTGTTGCATAGCAGCTTGTCTGCTCAGTTTTGCTTTTTCTTTTCTTGCTTTTGCTTTTTCTTTTTGTCATGATACTGTGTTTACAACAGCGTTTGTTAGTACATTGTTGATGCCTTCATTGATAGGACCTCACTTTTATGGCAAATGATAAGGAAACTGTTTATTTGGTCAGTAACTGACATTTTAGTGTCCCTTGAAAGGCTCTTTGCACAGAAAGAGAGCCATTGCCTGCAAAGAGGTTTTCAAGATATGCCACCAGCTTAGTAGAGGTCTCTTTCTGTACCTGAAGAGGAATGTGTATTGATGTGATCTCATAGCATTTGGGAATCTTGATGATTCGGACAAGGATAACTTCATCTAGGCTACCTAAATGTAAATCAAGTAGATAATTTAATAGAGTTTTAAACTGAAGTAAACATCTTTGAAATACCTTAAAAAAAATAGTTCTTTGAGTAGTATCGATATCTTACTTGATTAAACAGAAGCTTGCATCACATATATGTTACCAATAAGACTGAATTCTGTCTTGTTTCATTACAGAAAGTATCTTAGTTTGTGGAAAGTAGTAGAGAGGAAAGTTGTTAAAGGCAATTATTCCCTTATTTGAAGCTAATACATCAAAGTAAGGTCTAGCAAAGTAACACTAAAGAAACATTTATGTGCTTCACATTTAATGTTTTCTGTCTTTTAAGCTTTGTCTGATCCAAGCAGCCGACTTTCAACATCCCCTCCTCCTCCTGCAATTGCTGTTCCATTGTTAGAAATGGGATTCTCCCTCAGGCAAATTGCAAAAGCTATGGAAGCTACAGGTAATCTACAATTATAATACCAGTTCTGAAAAACTAAAAAATAACTGAAAAGTTAGATAAATACGAAACACTTTTTTTCCAATTGAATACTGAAGTTTTAAGTTGTGTAGCAATTTATGGGGACAAAATTTGATTTTCCCACGATCAGTGGTATAATAGACCTCTAAAATGTGGTTTTCCTGCTTTCAGGTGCCAGAGGAGAAGCAGATGCACAGAATATCACAGTGCTGGCCATGTGGATGATAGAGCACCCTGGAAATGAAGATGATGAAGAGCCCCAGTCAGAAGGGACTGCAGATTCACGTCATGGGACAATAGTCTCTGGAAGTGGTGGAAAATCTGGTGACCATTGTTATTTGCAGTCACCCGGAGATATCCCTTCTGCCGATGCCACTGAAATGGAGGAAGGCTTTAGTGAAAGGTAAAATGTAGTTTTCTCCTAGTTGCTGAAATGGAAAATCTCACAAGTTCATTGTTGCTGGCAGGACATTACTTTGTAATGCTGCTTTTGAATTTTGTTACAACATGAGTAAAAGTGAAGATGCAATTAAATTAGGTGTATGCGGTGCATTTATTGTTCAGTACTGTTTGTGCACAGAATTGGGGAAGAATGTAACTGAGCATCCTTCCTTCAAAAAAAAGGGGGACGAACAAAAAAAATGAGGGCATATGGCTTACATGTTACCTAAAAGAACTAGTAATAAAGGAAAATTGCATTGGAGTGTTTTTTTTCTTCAGTGAATTCATGAACAGGTATTTTTCTACATGTTTCTTTTTAAATGAATTCCTGGTTTGTCTAGAGAGGATGCAACTTGAATTGAAGTTTACATTCTCAGTCACCTTTGCAACCTTAGATCTAAACTGGTTATTAAACAAGGAGGAAGTGTGGTTGGTTTTCTTTTGTTTTTTAATCCTAAAAGTAGTGGTTATATTTTTAGTGACACTTATTAGGAATCATAGCAGCTTTTTTGTTAAAAGGGAGGTTGACAGTGGCAAGATGTCAAGGAGAAATTTCTTCTAAGAAAGAGTGGTCAGGCGTTGGAACAGGTTGCCTAGGAAGGTGGTGGAGTCACTGTCACTGGGGTTGTTTAAAGAAAGGTTAGATGTGATACTTAGGGACATGGTTTAGTGGGTAATAGGTGGTAGGGGAACGGTTGGACTGGATGCTCCTGGAGGTCTCTTTCAACCTTAATGATGCTATGATTCTATGTATTTTGAGAACACTTTGGTTTAGATTCCTTTATCCTACTGAGATATGCGTTTTTAAGTTTCCTCAGTTACTGTGTCCCAGGTAAACTGTCATTTCCCTGAGAACTCGCAGATTTCAGCTGGGAGAAATAGACTAAGCAACAAGCATTACTAAGTAACTTGAATTCATACTTTGCCAAAGATTTTGGGCAAAAGAGGGAATGATGAAGGGAGCAACAACAGAAATGTTGGGTTTATTCCTTTTAAAAAGGAGAAGAAACCTAGTTCAAGCTGTAGTTAACATTGCCAGCATAAAATGAGTGCTCTTCCAAAATTTCTGCAATGCTTAGGGAGAAATAGGTGTTGATATTGCTGCATCTAATTTGTTTGAGGTAAATCTCACTGTCAAAAAGACAGTAAATATGTGCTGCAGTGGAACTCAATCTTGAATTCCAAATTCCCTTTCTTTCCTTCCGTGAAACTAAATAATGCCAATAAATGTGATCTTAGTATTTTTCCTTACTTACTGTGTCTGGCTGTTTAAAACTTGGTTTGATTTACCTGTAAATTACAAATTCTTATAGCCCTGATAATATGGATCATGTAGATAATGCAGCTTCTGCAAGTGGACCTCCTTCTAGAAGTCGGTCAGCTGTAACGAGAAGACACAAGTTTGATTTAGCTGCCCGAACATTGCTAGCACGTGCTGGTAAGTATACTGAAAGAGTTCTAAGGGCTTTGCTTATCCAGTAAATGAAGACAAGGGGGGTTGGTACTTAGTATGAAAGTTACCAAACTCTCCTTCATGTATGTGTATCAGCATATATTTAAGCGGTTTATGTGGTAATAGGTAGATTATGTTTAGCAGAAGAGTTAAAAACAGGGCAAAAAGTTGAAAGTACAGTCATCTTTATTACATGCAAAATAAAAGTACTACCTTTTTTTTTTTTTTTTTTTTTTTTTTTTTAACCTTGAGCGGGCTTGTACCGTTCTGTACAGGCCCACAGGAATCAGAGTCGAAGAGAAGGGATATCTTTGCAGCAAGATCCCGGGGCGCTTTATGACTTAAACTTGGATGAGGAGTTGGAAATTGACCTTGATGATGAAGCAATGGAAGCTATGTTTGGGCAAGACCTGGCTGGTGATAATGATATTCTGGGAATGTGGATCCCAGAGGTATTGGACTGGCCTACCTGGGTGTGTGTGACTGCAGCGGGGGCTGCTTTAACTTACTGCTTTTTGCATGTTCATACTTTTAAATTTAAAGTAACATGCATATGCTTACAGCCTGTTTGAAAGTATCTTACTAAATGCCAGCAACACTTAAAACCTTCTTGTATTCTGTAGCTTCACTTTTAGATTAAGAACAGTGCTTTCTTGTCTTTCTTGCTCTGCACTTCTACATGTCCCTAGGTTTTTTTCTCCCTCCTCTGAAAGCTGAGAACAGAACTAATGTAGCTGTTGTCTTGGTAATACCACTTAGAAATCAAATAGGTGTTCTAGACTGCTTCGCTGTGTGGGAGACACAGGCAGTTGTACATGTTGTTGTTGTTGTAGGACTAACTACTAACAACAACAACAGCAATAATATGATCTGTAGCAACATAATTTGCACTTTAATCAGTTTTTCTTAATTTAGTCATGTCATGTATTTCATGCTCTGGGAAGCATATGGTGACAGTCCTCACTCAGTTGTTTTATAGCCCACTAAAAATAGATTTGAGGTGGAACCAAAGTGTAACAGCAGCAGCTTGTTAATCTTCAGATTATCCATGTCAAATTAGACACGCAACCTACAAGACTAAGCTTTTGTCTCCTAAGTATGATGTTACCTGACCGATAGGGAAACAAGTTTCAGAATGCATATTGAATTTTTCAGAGAGCTTGTTTCACTGGAACATCACAATGAAATTACTGATGTAGGACAGAATGTAGTTATAGAAAAATGAACTTTATATTCAGACAAAACCTCAGGATTTATTGACACAAATCATAATTACTGTTGTTCAGTAAATGCAAGGTCCAATAGAGGAAAAAAAAAAAGATTAATTTTTCTTTGGTGGATCTAGTCTAGTCAGATTCTGAGAAGAATCAATGCTTAAAGACAGCATTGAATGTGAGCAAGCTGAGTTTTGTGTGAAAACTTACACTGTCAAGAATTTTGAGTCAGAAATAGGACATTAATTAGGAAAATCTCATCCTCTGAAGCATTACTTCCAAATGTCTTTCATATTCCGAGGTGGTCTGCTCTTCATTAGGTCATAAATTGTCTATTTCTGCTTTGCTTTTGTGCAAGTTAACCATATAAATATCACTCTGTGTAACAAAAATGGGCAGGAACATCCACTAAGAATATTGGCCTATTTTTATCTAATACAAAGATATTAATTCTGTACAAATAACATGTGAAAATCTTACTGTGCAGCACGTTTGTGAATCTGAAGACCGAGAAGAAGTAGTGGTTTGTGAACTCTGTGAATCCAGCGTTGTCAGCTTCAATCAACACATGAAAAGAAACCACCCAGGCTGTGGTCGTAGTGCAAATCGCCAGGGCTATCGTAGCAATGGTTCTTATGTAGATGGATGGTTTGGTGGTGAATGTGGAAGTGGAAATCCTTACTATTTATTGTGCGGCATCTGCAGAGAGAAATACTTAGCCCTCAAGAGTAAATCTAAAACATCAACCTCTGAAAGGTACAAAAGAACAAGGTCGTGGAATACCCTGTGTAAAGAAAGGAAACAAATTCAAAACATTTACTAGCATCAGCTTTTTAAGAAATTAAAATTCCTGGCAGGATTTGTCTTTATTTATTTTATCTGATGTTTAAAATCATCTTTCTGTGCATTTAACATATGCTTATTTAGAAAAAAGGTTGTCTTGGTATTTTTATTTTGTAAATGAAAACCAAGGAATTATTTCTTGCTTACACTTGTTGACTTCTGAAAACTTCCTTTTTCAATTTTGTCTGACAATTTCAGTATTTTTTTATGGACCTTTCTCACGTTAGTACTGCAAAATGCTTCCCTGCTCCACAGATGCTTTTAGAAGCTCTTTTTATTTATCTCTCTCTTCCTAGCCATTTCCAGAAATCATATATCCATTGACCTAACAGTAAAGTAACTTAATAGTAAACTACATTTGAAATTATTATGCATATATGTAAATTACTAGATCCTTTTCTGTGTTTTTTTTTTTCCATACAGGTACAAAGGCCAGGCTCCTGATTTAATAGGTAAACAAGACAGTGTCTATGAAGGTATGTTTTTAAGTAGCTGAAGATATTAAATACTTCGCACTTGCGCAGTGTTTTATTTTTCCGTAAAGGTACTTCCATGCAAATAAACCAGTCATGAAACTGTACACGAAGGTATACTTTAAAATATTCTTCAGACTAACTGGAGTATTCTAGTACTTTTTTTAGTTCAAATAGAAAGAAAATCAGTGACATTTTTCCCATGTCTTTTATCTAAGTAGTTGAAATGGCAGGTACTTGACTGGTGGGTAGATGTTCTATCCAGAACTACACAGAGCCTTACGTTCAAATATATTTCTTCCGTTGCCTTTGTAGAAGTTAATTAGCATAAGTTAGAGTCTCAGAAGTCTGCCATTAGACTTATTCTTACTTTTTCTACCTCTGTACTAGTGGAGAGCATCTTGAGGATGGCTTTCACTGTAAGATCATTTCTAGTGGTTGTAGAAAACCTCTCCGAGATGATTCTCTGATTCTGGGCCTTTCCATAGCTTGAATGATTGCAATCGTATGATTTATCGTATTTGTCTGTTTAAGAGTAAATGAGGCAAAGGAGCACACCAAAACTTTACAGCAAGTCCATCTTCCAATAGACAAAAGGTGTTCAGATTTGACTGTCTGGGGAGTGAGAGCAGGAGGGATCAGTAAATACAAGTTGACATCTGTGTAATTGGTTGGGCGTAGCTGAAGTGCAATTATAGTGCTTTGTCTTTTTTTTTGTTTATATTTATTTTCACTGGGAAGGAAAAGGAAAAACCTGTGTGTACAATTAGACCTAAGAACTCATGCATGCTTTTTTGATAAATATGAAGACCAGAGATTTCTAGTATCCGTCTTTACTATTCAGTCCTTTGGAATATGCACCTGTTACCATGATTGAAAGCACAACCGAATGCTACACTTTTCACTATATTGCAGGATTAGGTCATGTGCTAGATGTGATGAGCTCTCATTTCTGTGTTTTAAATAAAAAACAGCTAGTTTGATGCTTCAGAGAATCTTCCACCAAACTTCTCAGCAGTAGAAATGAAGATTAAATTTAATGGAGAGGAGCATGAGCGAGATTTTTTTTTTCCTCATTTACTATGTTGTGTGTCTATGTCAATATTGGAAAATGAATTTTTAGGACTACTACATTGCAGATTACAATCCACGTTTTATACCCTGTTTCTTTTTTTAATGAATTGAAATTATTTAATAATTTAGCTTTTGTAACCCAGTCTAATTATATTTCTCCACCTCTAGAAGACTGGGATATGTTAGATGTAGACGAAGATGAAAAGCTGACAGGAGAAGAGGAGTTTGAATTACTGGCCGGACCTCTTGGGTTAAATGATCGACGTATTGTTCCTGAGCCTGTACAGTTCCCTGACAGTGACCCTCTTGGTGCTTCAGTTGCAATGGTGACAGCCACCAACAGTATGGAAGAAACACTGATGCAAATAGGTACATTTGAAATGAGTTTCATTCAACGAACAAGTATGTCCCCTTTGGTGTGATTTTACAGAGGCAATGCAGAATTTCTTTGTCACTCTTTCCTCCCTCTACCATGAGGAAGTGAAGACAGGGTCTAAATTGTCCTTTTATTATAGGAGAGTTAGAGAGAGAACTGTGAGGCATTTATATTGGCAGAAGGCTTGACACTGATATACTGATAAAACTGTGACCATAGTCCTGCACTGGATGTCAGTAGCCTGTTTTGCGAACTCGAAGATGGAATCATGGCTTTAAGTTGGGACTTACTGACCAGCCTATTGAAACGCAGGATCAGTATGTAGAATTGTAGGCCCCTTTAATGGAAGAGGGAAACAGAGGAATTAACGTTAACTGGAGTGTTGTCCAGTTGAGCTCATCTATCTTTCAAAAATAAGGAATAATTAAACTATGGAGTGTATTTCAGAAATGTATTTTCCTCTGTCATTCTCTCTATAGTTCTGTGCGTATGAAATGTTGAAAAATTATTGAGTACCTCGCAAGCGTAAGCCAAATTTGCTTCTACACTTATTACTATATGATAATGTTTTGTTTCTCTTCAAACACTAACGCAAATCATCGTTATTTCCAAGGCTGTCATGGCTCTATAGAAAAAAGTTCTTCTGGCAGAATAACCTTAGGAGAACAAGCAGCTGCCTTGGTAAATCCACATGACCGTGTTATGGCTCTAAGAAGAGTGACAGCTGCTGCCCAAGTCCTCCTTGCAAGAACTATGGTTATGAGAGCGCTCTCACTTCTGTCCGTCAGGTTTGTGGCATCCTTGGCATCCCTTTCCATTTGGAACCAGTTACCAAGTTATGTTTGATAGGGATGCAGTTGTAAGCTGTTCGGGAAAGTGATTCTCGTTTTATGTACTCACATCATACTAGTAAGAGAAGAAAGTTGTGCTGATTTTGTTCTTTTGAACCCTACCTTCAAACTTCATGAAAGTTAGTTCTACATATTACATGGAAGGCGGCCTCCCAAGTAGTATCAGCCATTCAGAACATCAAGATGCTGTGTTTGTCAGTGAGTTTTCGTTCGAGGCAAGTATTAGAACTCAGAGGTAAACATTAGAGGAAAGAAGATTAAGTGAAAGAATTTAAGGGATATGAGGATTTAAACTGGCTTTGTACAAGATACTTGTGCAACTGTGAATACATTGCAGAGATCTGACATGTACATGTACATGTTGTCATAGCATAACTCTAAATGTGAATTATCCATGTAACTCTGTTTATGAGTGATTCCAGGTAAAGTCATGGATTATTTCTAGGGCAAGTATGTGTTTTTCTCTTCAACTTAAAACGAGTGGAGGGGCTGCAGCTTCATTTCTCTCTCTTCCCCTTCCCCTGGCATGGTAACAACATCCAGCTAAACAAACAAGCAGTGTTCACTAATGGTTGAGGAATAGTTTTATTCAAACGCAACTTTTTTTCAAACTGTACTAACAAAACCAAGAGTATTTATATTCCTTTTTGACAGTGGTTCCAGCTGTAGCCTGGCAGCTGGTCTGGAATCCTTGGGATTAACCGACATCAGAACTTTGGTTCGTTTAATGTGCCTTGCTGCAGCAGGGAGAGCAGGCCTCTCCACGAGTCCATCCACTGTGTCAAGTTCAACAGAACGATCTAGAGGAATACACAGCAAAACAAGCAAGCCTATATCTTGTCTTGCCTATCTGAGTACAGCTGTTGGCTGTTTGGCATCGAACACTCCTAGTGCTGCAAAACTGCTGGTACAGTTATGTACACAGGTAGGGCTGTTACTTCAGCATAAATATTTATATTAAACTACCTGTATGTTAGATGAAGCAAGCCATTTTGTACATACTGATAACTTGTGCTTTTACCTTCTGAACTGTGATGAGACTGCTCTCAGTGTGAGGATCTCCTTAGACTTCTTTCTTATGGCTTTGTACAAGAGTATGTTTTACTGTTGATAAAAATCAAGTAACGTTACTTTTTTTCTTTTTGCTGAGTACTTTTTTAAAGTGGAGAAAAACAGATGTGCTTTTTGTATTGATAGGGCATTTGTATTTTTTAATTGAGTCAACTCTGTGTGGAGCACAGATTGTTTATATTTAAAAAGAGATGATCTACAGCTGTGGACATGCAGCAGAATTTCATATGTATTGGGGCAACCTTTAAGCAATCAGATTAATTGTTTTGTTGTTCTGAGTTTGAAATAAAATTGTGGAGAAATACAAGTGTTGGATGGGATAATGGATTTTGTTATGTGTTGTTGCTTTTTATCCTACCACCAGGTGCAGAACTTTTTATAAAGTTCTATGAGATCCTTAGTTCTTGCTGGTATTCTTGGTTACTTTGTCCCTCCTTTTTTCCCCCTNAAAAAAAAGTTTAAAAAAATCCCTAGATCTGAGTAGTTGGTTCCATTAAGACCAACTATTTCCCAGGGCAGAAGACTGAAATTCCATATAGTACATGATCTTTGCCTGTTAAAATAAAAGTGATTGGGAGCTGAGAATTTCTGGAAAAAAGTTGAAAATCTTTAAAATTCTGCAGGATTTGTTCAACTAAAACTGTTTTCCAAAATTTTTTTTTCTGTTTGTTCTTGTTATTTATTGTCTTCAATTATTTGTTTTTAGAATCTGATTTCTGCAGCAACTGGTGTAAATTTGACAACAGTTGATGATCCAATTCAGCGAAAATTTTTGCCAAGTTTTTTAAGAGGAATTGCAGAAGAGAACAAACTCGTCACATCTCCGAATTTTGTTGTTACTCAAGCACTTGTAGCGTTGTTGGCAGACAAAGGGGCCAAACTAAGGCCAAATTATGATAAAGCAGAAATTGAAAAGAAAGGTATGATATAGCTTTGGTTTTAAATATTAATTATGAAATTTTCAATTCCTCATTTATATTTAAGGAGAGACTTCCTAGAATAATGTGTAAATAAATACACTCTCAAAAATGTACAAAACTTGATTTGTCGAAGTAACCTTATAGTTTAGTAGACAAATTATACCTGGCAATATGATCTTATTACACGGCTGCATCTTTTGCCACTTGAAAAAAAATACTTTGTGTGTGTTCAAAGCCATATAGCTAAGACATTCAACCTTGGTGTTACCACCTAATGAAATTAAGGGAAGTAACAGTTGACTGCTGCCACCAAAGCGTACTGGTCTGTCTCTGGCACAGTGTGTTGTGCTTCCTCCGCTGTGACGGGTCAGGGAGCCAAAAGCAACGGCTGTGCCTTAACACCAGGCTGTTGCTCCGTTACAGGGACGTAGCAGTGACAGATGCTTATCTCTCTCTGTCAGAGGAGGCGTTTTCCTGTTGAGAAAGTGCTTGCGCTTTGAACAACCATTTTCCATATGGTGGGAATAAGACTATTCGTAATTCTATTCTTAAGGGAGTTTTGTGAAATTTCAAAGGGGAGTATATTCCTCTTAGTGTCAGAAGAGTGTTTTTTCTAGTAGTTAACATGATTGCAACATTTTTATAAGACGTTTGTTAATCTGTTTCTTTTTTCTGGAAATTATGGCTAATGCTGTGTTCATTTATGTAATTCTGTTTGGTACTCATCTAGGCATCATCTCATTGTTTTGTTTAAGCAGGTTTAATTGCCCATTTGTATGCCCATCCTTCCTATGATCCTTCTGCTGTAGGCCCTCTGGAGCTGGCTAATGCACTAGCAGCTTGCTGCCTCTCATCAAGGTTATCTTCACAACATAGGCAGTGGGCTGCTCAGCAGCTGGTGCGAACTCTTGCAGCACACGATCGAGATAATCAAACTATTCCTCAGACCCTCGCTGATATGGGGGGAGACTTACGAAAATGTTCCTTCATAAAACTGGAGGCTCATCAGAACAGAGTAAGCATGATTTCTCCCAGAATTGCATGAATTTTAGTACTCTCTTTTGTAGAACACAGAAAAAGTAAAATACTATTATTTTACAAATACACTGACTGACATGATCTCCTGCCAGAAGTAATTGTTTGGTGATAAAGTTATTGCTTGGGGGTACCTCTTATGCAGAAAAATCCTTAGCTGCTTTGAAGCTTCAGTTAAGGGGACATGAAAATGTTCTCACAGTACGTGAAGTCAGCAGAGTCACATTAAAGAATTCCTTAGACTAGACCTTAATTTGCATGAATTTTTCTGTCATTGTACTTAATGTCTTTGTCCAGTATTCTGTGCAGTACTGGCCTATGGAGCATGGATCTGAACAAAGTATAACGTCCTTATAAAGCATGCTTAATTACAGTACACAATACTGTAGAAGTAGAAAAATATGTCTTGTTTGATTGTTACAGTGTATTTCAGTAATGTAGCTACGCTCAGTCCCATCAGTTAACATTTACTTGATATCAGTGAACAAACATACGTAACCTTCAGACTTAAATTCCAATTTTGCCACCATTACTTTGGTGTTTGTAGGTCATGACGTGTGTTTGGTGCAATAAAAAGGGACTTCTGGCGACTAGTGGAAATGATGGCACCATAAGAGTGTGGAATGTTACAAAGAAACAGTATTCATTGCAACAAACGTGTGTGCTCAACAAGCTGTAAGTTGATTCTTTCTAATAGTCAGATATTTCATTTAAGCTGTAATTGTGCAAGATAATAAAAAGAGCCAACCCTGCAGTATCTCCTGCACAGACATTCTCTCTTTTCCTCTGGGACTGTTGCTGTGTTTGTGGCATGCAAAGTAAATTAAATGGCTTAAAACTGAAAACAGAACTTAAATACGAAGCTGATAATATGATCTCTTTATACTGACTCTTAAAGTTGTTTAAAGATATTCTTAAGTAATTTCTATGATGATAAATGGGTAAAAGAGAACTCTAACGGACTGTCACGTGAAAAAAACGTGAATATCCCTTCAGTGGGTTCCAGTGGACAGCTGCAACATGTAACATGAAAATTGCAGGTGTGGTCATTTGAGTCAAGCGTGAAAAAAGCATTTGTCACTTCTGGAATTCAGGATCTGAGCATAATTCTTCTTCATGAGAGTGTCTGGGAAGTATCATTTGGCTGTGTCAAAAAAAGGAAGGATTGAAATCTAATTCTTTAGTACAGCTTAGGTGCGTTTAACTTGGGAGAATGAAGAAACAATAGTGAGCTAGAAGGTTGTTTCATCATGATTTCCTACTGGTCATTTTAGTTCTTGTTTGCTTGCTACTGTTACATACTGCCGTAAAAGGAATAAATGCAATGGCGTAACTTGACTTCATGAGATGGTAATGAGAGCAGCATCTTCCTTGAACAGCGGATAGATCATCTATTAGTAATGTGCTTCCTGTACAGCAGATTCAGAACACGGTACTTTCATGGGCTTCGTTGCTAACAGTCTTAATGACTCAAAGTACAAATGCAACACAATTCTATTAGTATTTTTTACTGCAGTAGGTAAGTGCCAGTTCATCTTTAAAAGTAGATTTATTTTTTTTTTTTTTAGCTGTTAAAAATGAGCAGATGTGAAGGCATTATCCCTTCTTTTTTCTAGAACTGTCACATAGAATCACAGACTGGTTTGGGTTGGAAGGGACCTCAAAGATCATCTAGTTCCATCCCCCTGCCATGCGCAGGGACACCCTCCACTAGCCCAGGTTGCCCAAAGCCCCATCCAGCCTGGCCTTGAACGCTTCCAGAGAGGGGGCATCCACAGCTTCTCTGGGTAACCTGTGCCAGGGCCTCAGCATCCTCACAGTAAAGAATTTCTTCCTTATATCTAACCTAAATCTCCCCTCTTTCAGCTTAAGGCCATTCCCCCTTGTCTGTCACTACAGTCTCTGTTAAAGAGTCCCTCTCCTGCTGTCTTGTAGGCCCCTTTAGGTACTGAAAAGTTGCTGTAAGGTCTCCCCGGAGTCTTCTCTTCTCCAGCCTGAACAAGCTTGACTCTCTGAGCCTGTCTTCACAGGGGAGGTGCTTCAGCCCCCTGTTCATCTTTGTGACCTCCTTTGGACTCACGTCAACAGCTCCATGCCCTTCCTATGTTGGGGGCGCCTGAGCTGAACATGGTACTCCAGGTGGGGTCTCAGGAGAGTGGAGTCCCTTGACCTGCTGGTCACGCTTCTTTTGATGCAGTCCAGGACACAGTTGGCTTTCTGGGCTGCAAGTGCACGCTGCCGGCTCATGTCGGGCTTTTCATCAACCAACAATCTCCTCTTTCAGCAAGAATACTTCTTGGGTTTCTGAGTCTGGAGGAACAGTATTTAAATGCTACTAGATTACTTTTCCCTGATACAGTACTGCTACCTTTTATGCTAACTTTTTATACTTGTTACATGTGTTAATAAGTTAATGCTGTTAATAATAGTTAGAATATCCATTACCTGCTGTATTCACAAATTAAATGTCTCCTGCTTAAGCAAGAACAGACCAAAGGTATGCCTCTTGTATCTTCAAAAATACAGGGGTGATACAGAATTTGACCTACAGTATGCATTCTGGCAATATTATAGCCTTCATTTTCCTGTGACTGAAATCGCTAAAAACTGTGCCTGTCGTGTACGACCTTAAGGGCAATAAAGCGTATCGGTTGTCCCATTGCAGTTAGCCAAAGCAAACTTTAAAATACAATTTTAGAACAGTGAAACAACATTATAATAGCAGGAAGAGTTTAAGCTAGAATTGAGAGCAAGCTGTGTCTCTTGCACTTCTTTTGTCCAAACTGTTCTGTTTCATATTATGACTTCCCAGAAAGTTTTGCCCTCGACAAAGATGTTAGATTTGAGATATAAAAAGGTAAAGTAATTAAACTACTTTTTCTAATTGAAACCTAACTTCAGATTTCTTACTGTGGAAATAACTGCTATCTCATGTTATAATTTGAAGTGGTTTTAAATATAAATAGAACTATAATCAGAGAAAAATTATATGTAAATCTGCAGTGATGGCAGGAGGACTCCAGATCGTAACTCAGATAGTCATTCTATGTTTTCTTGCTTTCCTAAAGCAAATGCCTTTTTTTGATTGTATTATTTCATTCTATTGTAGAGAAGGTGATTCTGAAGAAAGTCTGGGATCACCCAGTGACCTTAGTCTGTCTCTTGTCTGTTGGAGCGTCAGTGGCAAGTATCTGGCTGGAGCTACCGAAAAGATGGTGAACATATGGCAAGTCAATGGTATGCTCTTAGCTGTCTGTGACACTTTATCATGCAACCTGTTCATGGGGCAGCTGCTAAGTTGTTGAATATTTGTTTCCCCAAATATTTACATTTGTGCTTCAGTTGACTAATCCAGCATAATACTTTTGTGAGAGGGAAGCTATTAGTCACTTTTTATTTATAATCTCTGAAACTTCATTCTCTTGTTTTGTGCTTATGAAAATCACCAGTTTGACTGCCCATGTTAATAGGCAGCCCACAGAAAAAGTACAAACTGACTGCATACTGAAGAATTTAGCTTCCTGTCTTGACAAAACTGTAACTAGACTGATAATTGAGGTTCGTTAGCTAGATTTTGTGTCTGCATGGATCAGTGGACCACTGCTTCATAGGCTTGTAACTTAGAGGAATTTGTAGTATGTCCTAGCTCTACGTAGGATCTCTTGATATTTTCCTATGGAAGATATTTCTGTTGTTTTATTTTCTTTGTGAAGATGAAGTAGTTTTAAAAGACTTTTTGGGCTCCTAGGAGGAAAAGGATTATTAGATCTTCAGCCTCACTGGGTATCTGCTCTAGCTTGGCCAGAAGAAGGGCCAGCTGCCACATGGACAGGAGATGCTCCAGAATTATTATTAATTGGTCGTATGGATGGATCTCTTGGTCTTATTGAAGTTGTAGATATTTCAACCATGCACCGGCTAGAACTGGAACACTGCTACAGGAAGGATGGTAGGTGACTATATTGGTATTTAAGTAGAAATTAAAAATCCCACCCCCTTTTTTTGTTGTTGTTAAGTATCTAATCTCAGTGTTTCATTATTACGCATGGGATATGACTTCCGGTACTTTGCCTGCAAGCGTCATCCACTTGCATTTATGGGAGGAGAAAAGTCTGTGGGACCTCCGTCTGCACCGAGTCCCCTACAGCAGAGGCAAACAGTTGTAGCAATGTAATGAAATCCTGACATTCCTTGCCATCATGTAAAATCAATATAGATTCCCTGTGTCTGCTCTGTCTACAAGATAGCATGTAGGCAGTGTCATTTGATTTACTGAATTACTGCCATTTTTGCTCTGTAGTTCCAGTCCCAGGGGACATCAAGTAGCACATCTTTGTGTGGTTCTGCGTATTGCTTTTTTACGAAACTTGCAGATTTTTTGGCAGAATCAAGTGAGGCAATATGTACATGCGAAGAAAGGCTCCAGATGTTTCCTGTGCTTTTCTCAGAAGCATCCCTATCTCAGATACGTGTAAAGGATTCAGTCTACTTTTTTCTTTCCCCTAGCATAGTTCTTTTCACCATGTTGGGAATATAAATTCAATTATTTTAATAAAAAGAAGAATGAAAAAACTACAAAATAATCTCAACAGCTGTCATTACAACAGCACTCAGTTTTAACTTTACCAGACAAATTCAAGAAAACTGTCAGAGCCAAAGTATGTTAAGTAACCTTTGTGGTGGGGGAAGTTGTTATGCGCTTCATATTTTAGACAAGTATGCTGCAAAAACGTCTTTGGCAGGAGTGAAGTTCAATTTAGTTTAATTTTTGTGTTGTCTGTTAACGTAGTTTCTGTCACATGCCTTGCCTGGTTCAGTGAAGACAGACCATTTGCAGTTGGCTATTCAGATGGAAAATTGCTAATAGGAACAAAGGAACCGCTTGAAAAAGGAGGAATCGTTGTAGTTGATGCACATAAGGTAGAGTTAGTCTTTTAAAAACTCACGTATAATTTCTGTAGGTAAAGATCTGTTTAAGCTATTTTTTGTATGTGAAAGCTATTTATAAAGTCAAGTGCTGATTATTTTAAGAACATGTACCTATTTCTGATTCATATATTCTGATATATTTTAAGAGAACAGGCTACCAAATTTGAAAGGAAAAAAAAAAGGAAAAAAAAATTTATAGCCATTTTTGCTAATAGAGCTTGTGAAGAATATGTACATACAGCAACAGAAGTGTATTAAGGCCATAACTATGCATGTCTGGATTTAAAAAACTGTAGTTCTTTTATTTTGTAAAATTGCTCATAATTAAATTTCAATTTTGTTTATGTCACATGCTTTTTGGAAAGCTTACATTCTTGTGCAAAGCGAAAGATGTTTTTCTAAACGTGCAGCTGCAAAGGTTTAGATCCGTTGCTCGGTTAGTATGCAATAAGAAGTCATTAATAGTCTATAAATGATGTGTTGCACCAAGGGGAGAATTCCTCAAGTGTAGGTGTAGTAGAAGCATCTTGAGTGCTTCCGTGAACTGGTCTTGGTATTTGAAGCAGGGTAGCCACAGAAGCAAGCATGCTGTGACAATAAAACTATACTTGCCTTTTCCACTATGGGCTGTTCTCCTTTGCGGCCTCAGTGAGACTGAAAGCTACATCTGGGCAACTGGCCACTAAGTTTATGAACAATGTACCGTTAAGGTAATTCCTATTACAATTTCATAATATAAAAAACGAAAGGGAAAATTGCCTACTTCTTTGCTGGTTTGAAGGGGTAAAAGGAATAGAGAAAGGTGTGCAATGAGAAGAGAACTTTTTTTTCCTATGCTTTTCCTTGAGGTTCTCTCAGGGTCCTAGGATTTCATCCTAACTTGACAGTTCTGAAAAGTATCATTATGATTTCATAATTGCAACTCACTATCTCTGTAATAATTTATTTTGAGAATAAAATGTTCTTTGTTAATAATAATTAAACATTGTGTTAGCTCTGAGTGTTAAATTTTCTCTGTTCTTACTGCGTTACTTCATACTGAATTTTAATTTTTTGAAATATCAAAGGATATGATTGTTAGTATGAAGTGGGATCCAACTGGTAAGATTCTCCTGACATGTGCCAAAGAAGAAACAGTGAAACTCTGGGGATATATGGGAGGATGTTGGAGACATCTGCATTCGCTGTCCCACCCGGCTCTTGTGAATGGCATTGCATGGTGTACTCTTCCAGGAAAAGGATCCAAATTGCAGCTGTTACTAGCTACGTATGTGATTTTTTTTTTATTTATTTATTGTTTTTACAGCTCTTTTTTTTTGCAAGTCTTCTCTACCAGTCTTTAGTGTCCAGGATAAATAAAAGCTTTGTCTTTTTTTCTAAATTAGATTAATCCCGTAAGCCAGTTGTCATGATGTCCATAAGGCTTCAGAATTCAAATGGAAAGAGTGGCTCTAGTCATTTTACCAGCTAGTTTCTCCATGCCATGAGACCTGTGTATGGTGGTCCTGGTTGAAATTCTTTTGTTTCATCCAAACATTTTTTTCCGAGAACATGGTGCTAGTAAAAATTTAAAAGCTGCGAGGGCGGCAGAATAGGAAAAAATGCATTTAGGCATTGGCAATATGCCTTTCCACTCAAGATTAATTGATGCAATATAGTTTTACAGGAAGATGGTGATATTTTAAGTTAATACCAGACCACTGACATTGTGATAGTTAATAGCTTTACTTGATTTTTCTGATTTATCCTGACTTCCTTTAGAGGATGCCACAATGGTTTGGTGTGTGTCTGGACTGTTCCCCAGGACATAGTGATCACTTTGCAGTCTAGCTCAACTTGCTCAGAAGGATGGTGGGACCAGGAAGCAAGTGCCAAGGTAAAAAGAATAAACTTGGTGTTTAAGAAATCCTCCTTGTTCATTCTGAAGTTGTGGGAGGACAAGAGTGTGAGCGAGTTACTCAAATCTCAACGTTTCCTGCGAAAAGACATTTGCTAAAAAAAAAAAGTTTATACCGCATTTGTATGTGTAGGCATTTTCAGAACGGGAAATGAAAAATCACAGGTTTGAATGAATTTTATTTGGCTAAAGAGTATATTTTGATCTGTTTTCATTCTTTAACTGAAGTTCATAAATTTATACTGAAATTTAGTAAGAGCTTAAAACTGTTTCTAGATAAAATTGTCACGATTAAATTCACCCACGTAAATTGTAATGTGGTCTTTAATGTTGATGGCGTTTTGTAAGGGGAGAAGAGCTAACGTGATAGATATTTATAAAATATGATCATAGTATTGGGCTTTTTTATTACCCTATGGAAATGACCCCGTCTCTACAGATGGTCAGTATTGATTCCAGAGTACAGAAGCTGTTATGCTATTCTGTTTTCTGTAAACAGTTGACAGTGTACCACGACTATGAAATATTTTGCAGGATGGATACAGAAAAGCAGTAGAAGTCAAGTGTGTGTTTCAGCTGAGAGGACATATAACTCCTGTTCGGACTGTTGCATTCAGTCCTGATGGACTGGCATTAGTATCTGGTGGACTTGGTGGTCTCATGAATATTTGGTCTTTACGGGTAAGATCATCTTTGATGCGGCGTGATTCTTTTTTTGGTATGAGTATCTAAAATGATCGAGGCATCAGACTGGCTTTCTTTTTTTTTTCCCCATTATGTTAGAAATATTAGAGAAGGCATGGTATAAAATGATGGTATAAAATTACAAATAGTAAAATATAATTTGAAGTTGTACTTCAAAGTATTTTGTATTTTATGGTTTTACTATTGATTCATGCTGTAGGCTTTGTCATCTTAATTAGGCTTTGCAGACCCAGCCACTCTCTCTTAAAAGTTGGGAACAATATTCTCTTACTGGAAAACTTTTCCAAGAGTCAAATAGTGTGGCTTATTAAACACTTGTGAATCCTTAGTTATGTCATCTCCTTAGTATGATAAAAATGCTAGATACTGTTTTGATTTTAGTATAAATATTTCAGTTTTTAAATATTTGTTGAACAGCTTGGGAGAATATCATTCCTTAGGAATATGATTGTATGCATTTAAACAGAAAAGTAGCTGTGCATGCACACTCACTCAAAACACTTTTTTCCTTAGGATGGTTCGGTATTACAGAGTGTTGTGATAGGTTCTGGAGCCATTCAGACTGCGGTTTGGATACCTGAAGTTGGAGTAGCTGCTTGCTCTAACAGATCTAAGGTGACACTATGTGTTAAAGTAATGTTCTTTCAGGTTTTGTGCTAAAAGAAAATGCCATTTGTCTGTCTGTATTTTTCCTGTCTTGTCTGTCTTCTGTTTTTTTTTCTAGAAATATGTAGATAGAAATGTCTGTCTAACTCTATTATATTTTCAAGACACATTGTTTTGGCTGTCAAGTGTCACCTGACCCTAAAAAGACTGGGGTTTTTTAATAACATCCCGTGATTAAACTGGGGGGGGGCAGGGTGAAATCCTTGCGAACCAGCGGTTGTAAAGGCCACTGAACGGCAGTTACATCAGCTTATCTGTTCAATGGCAGCAGCCATAAGAGAACAACAAAAAGTAGGCAGAAGATGGTTTTCTTTTTTTCCTTTGTGCAGCATGAAGAGAAGTTTCATCTTCCCCAGCAGTTAAGATACGTCAGTGATCTAACTTAGTCTAAAGCAGCCTCAACCTCAGAAATTGTTGAGGAGCAGCATAATGTCCTTAAGTGTTTGCTGTGTCAGGAACGGGTGGCATCTGAACAGAAGTTTCATAGCAGTTGATTATTCCAAAAGATGGTGTTTTTTGTGAATGAAGATAAATAGGGCACACATTATGACTCCTGTTAGGACCACATGCCGCATGTTGTTCTAAGTATTTTGGGATTCTTTGAAAGTCTTTTCTGAATTCAGACCTAACATTGAAGGTCATATTAAAAGGCAAATCCTTAACTAAGTTTACACACAAACTGAATACTAAACTAAGGTTACAGCATTCACTGAAATGAACTCTGCTTATGACCACGTTTGTATTCTTCCGTGGACTGTTAATCGTAGTGTTGCCATGGGAATGCAAGGAAGTGGCAAATGGAGATGGTTACTCTGTAGCAGCTGTCAGGGGATTTTTTTTCACCGATAGAGACAAAAATGTTCCAAGTTTGTGTGTTTTCTGGCCCCTATGGAAACTAAGATACTTGGTGATAAATCAGTGGAGCTGAATAATCCTGCTTTATGAATTTTTAGTTTCTAATGTGTCTTGTGTCCACTGTTAAACAGGATGTGTTGGTAGTGAACTGTACATCGGAGTGGATATCTTCCAATCACGTCCTTGCAACATGTAGGACTGCTCTGAAACAGCAGGGAGTTCTGGGATTAAATATGGCTCCGTGCATGCGAGCTTTCTTGGAACGTTTGCCAATAATGCTGCAGGAACAGTATGCTTACGAAAAGGTAAGAAGAGGTAATGCGAACATGTAAAATTCATGTGTCTTATGGTGGTCACACTGAATCTCAGCTGGTCTCAGTCTTTCACCACAGAGAACCCTGAAGATTTTCCTGCTTCCTGTTTGCAAGTGTCTTTCAGTATTCTCAAAGCTACTAAGACTGAGACTTTCTGAAAAGTCTCCTAAGTTGAGAATATTTAAAATAATAGAAAAACTTTCAGTGAGGATAGAGGAAGGTATTTTTTGACAGGACTTGCTTTGAAGGACTCCTGTTTGTGAGTTGATTAATATATATTTCTTCTAACCTCGCACGTTCCATTTCTCTCTCCCACTTCCTTTAGCCCCATGTTGTTTGTGGAGACCAGCTTGTTCACAGTCCTTATATGCAGTGCTTGGCATCTCTCGCTGTGGGCCTTCACCTAGATCAGCTTTTGTGCAATCCCCCAGTACCACCTCACCACCAGCATTGCCTCCCTGATCCTTCAGCCTGGAATCCCACAGAATGGGCCTGGCTAGAGTGTTTCTCGACTACCATAAAAGCTGCTGAAGCCCTGGCCAAGGGAGCACAGTTCCCAGAATCCTTTACTGTTCCGGACCTGGAGCCAGTTCCAGAGGATGAGCTGACTCTTCTAATGGTAAAATGTGCTATACTGTCTCAACAGCAAAGCATGTTGCTGAGTGTGTGGTATGATGCGGTTAACACCTCTGAACTGTAAAGGATTATATTCATGACCATCAGCACCAGCAATAAGCCTTTTTTTTAATTAACTGGTTAGAATATACAGTAAAGATGGCTCCCTGTATGTGTAGTCATGAGCACCAGTTAATTGCATGTTAAAAAGCAAACCAGAAACCAACCCAAAGCTGTGGCAGTAATTCTCATATGTGATAGAGGCAAGAAATGTGGAGCTTTACAATGCTATTTTTAGAGTAACATTCTGTCACGTTTCTACACCAAATTATTTTGCTAGTGTCAGTTGCCTTTATGACTTGTGATACATAAACCAAAATAGAAATTTTAGATTAAGAATTTTTTTATCAGCAAGCTTATAACAATTTAAGCCAGTGTTTGCAATTAAAACTTGGAAAAGCCCTAAGCATCAGTAAATCAGAAAAAGTTACTTCATCATGAACTTTGTTTTTCTTTTTTTATTTTGATTGCTAGTCGTGGATAACTGTGTCATTGCTACATACATGTAGTAAGGAATCAAACTTGGCCTGTGGACAAAAAGAGAGTATTTGAGTTGACATGCATTCATTCTTATCGCTATACTGTTTGGAATAATGTGAATGCCAATATTTTTCTTAGTTAGAAAGGAAAATATGTATTACATAACAGCAAAATAATGTACATTTCTTGCACTGAATGTAGTAACTGTGGCTTTTGTTGTGTAGGATAACAGTAAATGGATCAATGGTATGGATGAACAGATAATGTCTTGGGCAACATCAAGGCCAGAGGTTAGTAAAATTGATGTGGCTTGTTTGTTTGTTTGGTGTTTGTTATGATTTTTCAATTTTTGTTTTAAAACATCATATTGAAAGTACTCTTGTTCTAAAGCATTCGTTCATGCTGTTCGATAGGATTGGCACTTGGGAGGCAAATGTGATGTGTATCTGTGGGGAGCCGGAAGACACGGACAGTTAGCAGAAGCTGGTAGAAATGTCATGATACCAGTAGCAGCACCTTCGTTTTCTCAGGCTCAGCAGGTGATCATTTTAAAGCAGTCACTTGCTTCCTATTTTAATGATGTAGCATGTATTCTTTGTACAAATTGTCCAAAATCTCTCTCTAAATGTCTTTTCAATTTGTTGTTTGAATTTACTCTAAAGTGACCCCCAAAACCTGTGTTTTCACTGAGGAGGAAGTTTTTAAGTATTTGACAAATGCAAACCAAGAAGCTGCTGAAATCTGACAAAACAAAATTGTTTGATGCAAGCATGATTTGAAAATAACTTGCACAGCTGTACCGTAATGCATGTGCCAATTTATTTTTTTTTAAATAACATTGACATTCAGTATGGAAACATGAAAATTAAATCTCAGGTAGAAGTATATTGTGATTTCTCTCGCTGGAAGAAAGTTTGCCAAAGCTAGTAGCAAGTGTCAGTGAAGTTATTTTTACTATGATTTGATTGGTAACAAAACTCCATGAAACATGAGGCGAGTGAAGTCTCAGGTTAATCGGGTTGTCACACAGGTATTTGTGGTGTGATGAAAGAGTCAGTTGTCTTGATAAAATTACAAAGAAAATAATAATAAAAAAAATAAGATTGTACATCGTAATACCTGTATTACTGGAATTTGCTGCATCTAACACAAAAAAACTGTTAAAACTCCTTTGTGTCTTTCTAAACTAGGTTGTTTGTGGTCAGAATTGTACTTTTGTCATTCAAGCTAATGGCACAGTTTTGGCTTGTGGAGAAGGGAGCTATGGACGACTGGGACAAGGAAATTCTGATGATCTTCATGTGTTAACAGTCATTTCAGCACTGCAAGGTAAAATTGTTGGGTTCGAAATGAGTCAGTTGAAAGAACACAAGCGTTTTGGTAGTTTTCTATAATTGTTTGTGTCGATGCGATTTTTGCAGATTTACACATTAAAACATTGTAGTCTTTAATGAAAAAATTGAACAAATAAACTAGATGTTTTCTGTGTAAGATTTTAGTAGTAATACCTCAAAATTCCTTAATTTTAAGAAGTCTTCAGGGAAAAATGCTCCGTATGGCAATGTTTCATGTCAAAGCTAACAGCAGGCCAGAAGCGTAGGTTGTACATGAGAAGATGAAGGGGTTCAAAATAAAAACAAATAAATTGCTGTAACACGAAAACTGTTATTGTAGTTGGTTCCTTTCCCTAGACTGAATTGGCTATCCCTAGGGGCATTAAATGAATTTTAAGAGTTTATTCTAATTTATTCTAAACTTTGTTTTCTCATTTTTCTTTACCAGGCTTTGTTGTAACACAGCTGGTGACCTCTTGTGGATCTGATGGACATTCCATGGCTTTAACAGAAAGCGGGGAAGTCTTCAGCTGGGGAGATGGAGATTATGGCAAACTGGGACATGGGAACAGCGACAGACAGCGCAGGCCTAGGCAAATAGAGGCTCTGCAAGGAGAAGAAGTGGTGCAGGTTCCAAAATACTTTTTGTCTTCTACAAACTGCAGGCACGGTAACCTAGTGCTAGGATTGTTCCAGAACTGTTGTCAGTCATGCCAGTTTGAATTCATATACTGAATGAAAACAGGCAACTTTTTACTTCTCTGAGCATTGTGAACCAAGTGATCATTGCCAGTTGAAGGATGTTAATGTCACAGAGCTCATTGTTGATGTGTGACGTTAGTTGACAGTTGTTACTGGAGAGGGCTTAAAAATTAGAAAAAGCATGGAAGACAGGGATGATCGAAAGATTGTCAAAATACAGACGCGATTTAGAAGTTTCTCTTTGTCCTTGTCAGGTGTCTTTGACCTACAAAACTAATAGCCAAGACCTCAAGCGTGCATTGTAAGAACGCACAAAACCATATTTGGATTTGACCGGACGTTTCTTTACAAAAATACAAAATATTCATACAACAAAAGCAATCTGTTTGCAGAAAACAGTAGTTGGTAAAAATAAATAAACAAATAAAACATCCGAAAGCCTATCTTCACACAAATACCTGAAGGCTACTGTTGAGAAGAGTAAGAGATAGGTTGTTGGGGAAATCATTAATACCAGAATATCTGTATTCTAGCTCTTTATAAAGTGAATATGGTTTTAGGGAAGGAAAAGGTATTACATATTTACATGTAATAGCTAGTGTAAGTTTCCCCCCAAACTTAAAACGTATGTAAAATTTATGTTGATCTTGCTTCCAGATGTCATGCGGCTTCAAACACTCAGCTGTGGTGACAGCAGATGGCAAACTATTTACGTTTGGAAACGGTGACTATGGTCGATTAGGACTCGGAAATACTTCCAATAAGAAACTTCCAGAAAGAGTGACGGCGCTGGAAGGTTACCAGATAGGACAGGCATGGCTATCTAAAACTAGCGATGTATCTGTGTTTAAAGCTGAGGTTTTCAACCTATTTTCGTGTTCTGGTTTTTGCTTTGGTTTGGTTTTTAGCCTTGGCTTTTATTTTGATTTTTTAAGTAATTACTTTCCTGACTCTTGATGCTCTTTCTGAAAAACCACTTCTGTTTTTTAACCTTAGAACATTTCAAGATTTAGGTAATTTAAGAATGAATTCATGAGCTGTTTTGTGTTCTTAAACAATAACCATGCATAGCGTATTACTATCCTTTGGTTGTAGTAGCGGAGAGGAAGCAAATACCCAAAAAATGCTGGTGTAGTCCTAAACATCTTTAAAACGCTGTAATAAGCAGTGGAGGTTTTAGTGGGTTTAAAAGGGTACCTATTCTTCTTTTATGAAAGGTATTTGGAGTGTTTGCATTAGGAGTAAGTTAGCAAAAACTGTGGTAATAACGCATTTCTCTCAACCAGGTGGCCTGTGGACTCAATCATACCGTAGCTGTGTCAACCGATGGCTCAATGGTTTGGGCTTTTGGAGATGGAGATTATGGTAAACTTGGTTTAGGAAATTCCACTGCAAAATCCTCACCACAGGTTAGAATTCATAGAGAAATTATTCTTTGTGTAAATTTTCAGTGTTGTTAAACGTGTTAGCGTTCAGAGTGTAATTTGCAGAAGTTAAATATATTAATTCCATCCACTCTACTGTTCTAATACAATCTAGCAGAAATAATTCTGATGATAAGTTATGATGAGCATTAATTGGAGTAATCCTGTAATGTGTGCATTGTGGGAATTATGAAATTTCTTTTTGGAGGCAGGAGGTACAGATTAAATTCGTGTTTGCTTTCTGTTTGTATCCTCATAATACCACAGCTCTTTTTCCTTTCTCTTCCCCCTTAGAAAGTGGATATTCTTTGTGGAATTGGAATAAAAAAAGTTGCCTGTGGAACCCAGTTCTCTGTTGCACTGACAAAAGATGGTCACGTGTATACTTTTGGACAAGGTAGGACAATCTGGTATTCAGACCTTTCCATCTGTAGGTTCGTGTGTATCGCAAGTGAAAAGGAAGAACAGTAAGACCTATTTATAAGACTGACCTAATGCTACTTCTTAGACTTGTGCTGACCTAATCTGAATTTTGGAACTTCAGCAATGCACTGAATGAAATGTGTTCAAACTTCCCAAGTCATTTAATTCATAGGTATTATAAAAGCACACAGTGAGACCTAGAAGTCTTGTTTTAATAGAATTTGACCTAGTTTCTGACTTGAAGTCAAACTAACAGCTTTAGCAATATTACTGAGCGCTGTAGGGAGCACTGTTTTGGAAGAAACATACACTAGGTATCTCTCTCACCAATTGCACTGCTGTCCCAGTTCTGAGAGTACATAGAATGGCTTTTTGTCCCTCCTTGACTTCTGCCTGCAAGTAAGATGAACTTTTTATTGTTCTGTAAATATATAAATGTGTGCTTGCAATTCTAGATCGCCTGATAGGCTTGCCAGAAGGTCGAGCTCGAAATCACAACAGACCCCAACAAGTTCCAGTGCTGTCAGGAATCTTCATTGAAGACATAGCTGTAGGAGCAGAGCACACGCTAGCTTTATCATCGGCAGGGGATGTATATGCTTGGGGTAGCAACTCTGAAGGGCAGGTAGGTACTATTCCCTGTTGATTTCTAACCTTTGTAAGGCTATAGTTGGACTTTATAGATGTGGTTGGAGTATATTTATTTTTGTGGAAAAGAAAGCTTGTATATTTGTTCTCCTTCACTCCCTCCCATCCCCCAGCCATATCAACATTTTAGGCATTTCCACTATTTTCTATTTTCTTTCCTATGCTCTGACATGGTAGTAATTTGGGAGACTGGTGAAAGCATTCTACCCAGATTATTTAAGTGAAAGCTTTTTTAAAAATTACAAGTTTTTACCTAATTCTTGAGCTGTCATCAGCTGTCAGCATTTTCAACATGCTAACATTTATGGTTGGTGTCAATCAGATTTGTGAAGTCTATAGGTCCTTTTCATAAAGAAAATAGAAATGAACTTCTTTTTAGAGAGTCATTTTTTTAAGTCAGAAAAAACCCAAGTAAATAATAAATTCTCTCTTTTCTTTGGGACCCTGATTTTATCCCTGCCCCTAAAAGTCCATTTTGCTCCCTTACCCCATGTATTAACTCAAATTTTTGAAAGCACTTCAGCTTTTTGACAACTTTGCATGCTACAAGAGAGAACCTCTTGATTTATTGGCTGTTGGTGTTTGAGGAAGTTTGGGCAAAGTTTGTCCTCTGGTATTTCAGGATGGAGTTTTTGAGAACAGTTGTTGAGCAAGTTGTTTAAAATAATTCTGAGAGAAGCCTGAAAGAACAAAGTTGTTTTGTTTTATTTTTAATAGGGTGCTTTGTGTTTCTGGAAGATTATAAAAAATGGTAGGGTAAAAAATTGAGAGAAACTTTGTTCTGACAGCCTGGTTTATAAGATTTTGCTTGCAGTGTAAAAAATTTGTTTTGTTTGAAGGGGTAAAAGGTACTATATTCTTATAATACAAAATTTTCCCTTTTAGAATATGAAATTAGACTACGATATGAAACCATCAGTAAAAATCAGAACAGCTTCAATGTATTTCTCTTTACACAAATTGTGTTTTCATAGACTATTTTAGGGATTTATGTGCTAGTGCAAAAAATGTATTTAAATGGCACAGAAGAGACATATGAGCCACATTGACTCTGCGTGAGAGACTGTGCAACACAGGTGACTTGGCATCATAGATTATTTCCTTAGTCTGCAAAAGAGCTTGCAAAAAATCTTTAGCTATTTTAAGGTCTCTGACACTTAGATGTGCTACTCCCATTGCGTACGGATGCAATATGTTATCGAAAATAAAAGGTAAATGCTAGCATAGTAATATATAGAGAGGGTAAATATTTTTATCCCATTATAAGCTGTAGATTAGTGTTGGTTTTTTACCATTTCCTCTGAATTTTTGCTTAGAGGGTTTTAGAAGTATCATCAGGTGTTGATTCTTCTTTGTTCCTCTTACACCTGTTAAAAATTGTCAGCTTGGACTGGGCCATACCAACCATGTCAGAGAACCAACCCTAGTAACAGTCCTCCAAGGAAAGAATGTTCGACAGATTTCAGCAGGACGCTGCCACAGTGCTGCCTGGACAGCTCCGCCTGTTCCACCAAGAGCTCCAGGTAAAGAGCGGAGATTTTACGCTTGTTTGGTTTAGTCTTTGTGTTTCCTGGGGGACAAGTGCAAGAAGAACTTCAGAAGATTTGGGACAAAATTGTTTTTTATCTGTTTTTATATCTGCGCCGCTTTTCAAATGATCTTAATTTTGCTACTGCTGTGGCTGAACTCCAGGAGCCAGCTAAGCACTGCATAAGCTACTGCAAAGAAAATGAGCTCCATCGTGGCCAAAAGCAGTACGGCTACCTGTACTGACATAATGATTTTTTTTCTTTCTTTCCCTGTGGTAGGTGTTTCAGTGCCTTTACAGCTTGGTTTGCCTGATGCCATTCCACCACAGTACGGGGCACTGAAAGAAGTGAGCATTCATACAGTAAGAGCAAGGCTCAGACTGTTGTATCATTTTTCTGACCTCATGTACTCTTCATGGAGATTACTCAACCTCAGTCCGAATAATCAGGTAAAATTCCATTTGATAATAAAAAAAAACAAACAAAACCCAACAAAAACCACCATCAACAACAAAACCCCAACATAACAAAATACCTGTCTAGCTGTGTTGTGTTATGCCGTGTTGCTGCAGAGTTCCTGACTTCATACAGATGGATGTTAGTAATAGGTTCTATAGGTCTTTTTGATATAAATAAAAAAATTTATAAATCCAGATTAAACTAAACTTTGTCGAAGCATTGGTACATATTTTTGCTTACGCTAACGTTGATGTATCAATGTTTCAGTTGCCAAAAGTTTACTAGCCTGAAAGCTAAAACCAAAAGGTGCTAACCTGTCCGTTTCCTGAAACACAGAAATGCTAGTGATTACTGTGAAGGTTTTTATTCTGTAAAGAATGAATTAATATCCTTTATCAGGTTGTTTATTCTCATACCGCTTTATTGCAGAACAGTACATCTCATTACAATGCTGGAACATGGGGAATAGTTCAAGGACAGCTGAGGCCCTTGCTAGCACCACGCGTATACACGCTCCCTATGGTACGCTCTATAGGAAAAACTATGGTTCAGGGGAAAAACTATGGGCCGCAGATTACTGTGAAAAGGATATCAACCAGGTCAGTATTATTTTCACGGGCATTGTATTAGACCTCAGACAAATAGTACACTTGTACATTTTTCTATAACTTTTGGCATACTGAGCTCTGTACAACTTTGTTAATAAAGCGACTTCAGTAGCCTTTACGTGTTTGAGTAACATTGTGTGGCTCTGTCTTTTCTTTTTTTCTTTTTTTCTTTTTTTTTTTAAAGAGGTCGGAAATGCAAGCCCATTTTTGTACAGATAGCAAGACAGGTGGTAAAGCTGAATGCATCAGACCTTCGCCTGCCTTCCCGTGCCTGGAAAGTGAAACTGGTTGGAGAAGGAGCTGATGATGCGGGTGGAGTGTTTGATGACACTATTACAGAAATGTGTCAGGTATGAAACATCTGTTAGTTCAAAATGCCCGAGTAGAGTTTTTGGGTTTTCTGGTGTCTTTCAGTATTTTCCACGTTTCCCTTTTGCAGCTTAGCAAATACTTGTTCTTCAGTCCTCAGCAACAAGACTAGAGCTGTCTACTTAGGGCTGTCTCTGAGGATAAAGAAATCTTCCTAAATTGTGGCAAAGAGATGCCATGAGGCCACGTTTATAACGAGTATTACAATAGGCCCCTTGGAATGCTGAGATGGCCCCTACACGTTACGGGAGCATTTTGCAGCCCCCCATTCTGTCCAGCCAACACCTTCTATAAGAGAAGCTGTACTGTGGTCCATGATTAGAGTACATTCTGTGGGTACAATACAGAAACGCCTCAGGCAGATATTTCTCACGTGTCACCTCCCCGGTTTAGCGCTGGAAAGGAGATCGGTAGCAGAAAGCGCGTGTTTTTGCCAGTCTGTAACCAGGATATTGTCGCTGTTGTCAGCATAGCTGTCTTTTCAGATTCACCTGGAAACCAGAGGCTTCAGAGTACCAGGACTAAGAGAAAGCTGGTCAATGCTAATGTGTACTGTTTAGAATTTTAAAGGTGTATCTCAGCCCCGTGACATAACTACAGTTGTAGTAGTCAGGAGAAAGATTCAGGCAACAGCTTACGTGTAGTGCTGGGTCTGGCATTGGAGTTACAGATAGGATGCAGGATGGAAGAAGCCCAAGAACTCCGTTTATTAACGGAATTTCTGAAGCCTGCAAGACTAGGCTAGGGTTGATTCAGGTGAGGACTTGAGGTGTAATTTTTTGATTCTTTCCTAGACAGTTCAGCATAACTATGAGGTGTGATCAAGGTTCAGAACAGAACCCATTGAAAAATTTGCTTCATTTTTGGTTCTTGAAAAAGCTGCACCAGTAGGGTGTTGTATAGCTTATGGCTTCTGATTATTTCTGAAGCAGGTACCGGGAATGTATCACAGAGCAGTCAGAGTAAAATAACCATTACGGTCTGATGTAAGGGCAGGTCTGGAAATAAGCATGTTTTTATTACTAACAATTATTCCTACCATGTTAACTTTCTCTTAAACGTTTCACGTTAATTCATAACAAGTAATCACCACTATAATGGAATATCCTGTCTCGTGATGCTATCACAATAACAGGTTTGTTATCCCTGTGTCTAAGAAGGCTTTCTTGTTGATTTTTAAGGAACTGGAAACTGGAGTAGTAGACCTGCTTATTCCATCTCCAAATGCTACGGCCGAAGTAGGCTACAATAGGGATAGGTGAGTTGTCCGGGTTTTGCTTCTCTTGCAGAAATTAGTGGGTAAAAAGTAAGATCTATTAACTGTTTTATACCGCACAATGAGACCTCACAATCTAGTACATTTTTTTTCCTTCAGGTTGTGGCATTGCTTTATTGTGGAGGGGAGAAGGTGTGGTTTTAACATGAACTCTTTGGATTGCTGATGACAGAATTCAGAGTAATACCAAGAACTCCAGCCTTTGTGGTCAGGATTAGTTTTGCCTGTCTTGGCATCCATTGTTTTAGCAGCTGAAGATAGCAATAATCATCTTACTCGAACACTCCCTGCTGATAATTGTGTTGATAGTTGCTATGCCGTGCTTCGAAATGTTTTGTCTTTTAATTCTAACGAAGTAGCATAGAAATGACACTAGAGTACTTTCACCGATTCTTGGTTCTTTCAGGTTTCTCTTTAACCCTTCGGCATGTTTAGATGAACATCTGATGCAGTTTAAGTTCTTGGGCATTCTCATGGGTGTAGCTATTCGTACAAAAAAGCCATTAGATCTTCATTTGGCTCCAATGGTCTGGAAGCAACTTTGTTGTATCCCACTCATCTTGGAGGATTTGGAGGAGGTAGATCTGCTCTACGTGCAGACCCTCAACAGCATTCTTCACATTGAAGACAGTGGGATTACCGAAGAAAATTTCCATGAGGTAAGATGCAAAAGTTGGAGCTTTTAGGTTTATTCTCCGAGCTGTTACTTGATCAGGTTGACCTTAATTGCAGTATTTATACAATTCAGCATCTCCGTTATTGGGATAACAAGCACTTCGTAGGCATTTGGAATAGTTTGTGATCTTACTGTAGTTCTAGGGTGACTGATAGTACAATATTAAACTCTGATCACTAGTGACTTACGCTGACTTACTTTTCCTGTTTTGCATAACAGATGATTCCTTTAGATTCTTTTGTTGGCCAAAGTGCTGATGGTAAAATGGTTCCCATAATCCCTGGAGGGAACAGTATCCCGCTTACCTTTTCAAACAGGAAAGAATATGTGGAGAGGGCAATTGAGTACAGGCTCCATGAAATGGACCGCCAGGTAAGAATCCCGTTGTGACCCTGGTCCCGTTGTTGATGAGAACAGTGGTTCTGAGTTAGGCAAGTTTCCGTTACTGTTTATTAGGGAATAAGAAAAGCTTGGCTTTCTGCATCTTGCCTGGCTCCCCGTGGCCTCCCCCTGCCGCCCGCCCAAACTGTTTTGAGGTTTTGTTTTAAATTAGTTCTGTTCTTCTTAGTAATTGCTCAGTTGAACAAAGAACAATAGAAACCAGACTTAACTTGCATTAGAGTAGCCCTGCTGCAACCATCAGCCCCACTTGACAAAATAACTTGCAATTGTGCATGCTGTCCGCTATAATTAGAGACTAACTAAAGTAAATATTATTGACAAACATTTATTTAACCTAAAACTAGTTCTCTTCTGCTTTAGCAGAGAAACAACAAAGATTTCATTATATGTTTTGAGAAGGGTTCATTACCTATTTGCATGCTTTCATGTATTTTGTCATTTGTGCGGTGAAGCTTGTGAAAGCTGAATACTAATTACGTGCTAGGAAAATTCTTTTCATTTCTTAAGATACAGAGGCATGCACAATATGACCTGCATTAGAAAACTAACTTTCCCTTCAGAGGTACCAAATCCCAAGTCTTCTAGAACAAGTACGGACCTCTTAGAAATACGACTTTGTTCCAGCTCAGACGTGCGGCACGTACGCAGCGTTTTGGCTTAGCCATCATCGTTTGTGCTGCTGACTCATACTTCTACTTTGTTCTCTCTTGTATCAAAACATGTTCTTTAATGTGCAATGGCAATTAAAAATACCTGTACTACTCGCCAGAATTTTGAGAGAAGATACAGCCCTTACAAGGGGCCGCACGTGTGGGAGGTCGTATTTGGCAGATGTTCTGTAATTCTCTCTCTTTATCCCGTTTCTCAGCTGATACGTTACTTTTGCATTTGGATGGCGCAGTAAGCGGCAGTGGTGAGGCAGTCGCACTTCAAATGTCTCTTCTTTTTTGGGCGATAGGTGGCAGCTGTAAGAGAAGGAATGTCTTGGATTGTTCCAGTTCCTTTGTTGTCTCTTCTGACTGCCAAGCAGTTGGAGCAAATGGTCTGCGGAATGCCAGAAATATCAGTTGAAGTTCTGAAGAAAGTTGTGCGATACAGAGAAGTCGATGAGCAGCATCAGCTAGTACAGTGGTTCTGGCATACCCTTGAAGAGTTTTCAAATGAGGAGAGAGTCCTTTTCATGAGGTTTGTGTCAGGAAGATCTCGACTGCCAGCCAACACAGCCGATATCTCTCAGCGATTCCAAATAATGAAGGTTGATAGGGTAAGATGCTGGGTTTTGTTTTTGTTTGGTTTCGGCATGGGGTTTTGGGGCATTTTTAATTCCTATCTAGCGTAGTCTGTCCTTGGGCAATAGGAGACAGGTTTCCGTAATTGCAGAAGTTACAGAGAAAGAAATAGGGTGGGATACGCTCGGGCCTATTTAAACCAACTATTTTAATTGCGTAGAAGCGCATAGACCACGCAAATCACATCTTAATTCACTCGGTACGTTTACTGTAGTTTCACGATTGGAGGTCAAGACCAGTTCTTGCGCAGGAAACAAACCTCCTTGTATTGTGAGTTGTCCACAATCATTTTCTGTTTCCATCTCTTTTTTTTCATTTGATAATTTTTGCTCTTTTGTTTTAAAGTTGTAAATCTGTGTAAGTGGCAGCACGTGATGGCTTGTGAATTCTGACGTCCTAAAACCACTGTAGTGAGCTTACAGTACATTAAGTAATGTACGGGATGCATTCATTTGGCATAACTTTTGGGTTTTGTGCAGCAAAAGCACATTCTGTGTGAACTGCACGAATCAAAAACTTGGCAAAATCCAAGGTAACGGTGGCTCGACCATCATCTTTGGTTAGGTGTCTCTGAAATTGCCACACGTTAAGGCCCGCTACGGTATGTAATTTGAAGGTTACTCGGTATCTTGCAGCAGGCCACAAAATAGTAGCACGATTGACTTTTCAAACAGGTGAACTTCGTTGGTGGATTGAATTATTTATAGAGCAGGTGATCCAGCAGGATTTTTGCATATACTGAAGGATGAAACAAGTGACGTAAGCAAGGGAGGCTAGCCTGCTTCTTAAAAGGAATTTCGAGATAGAATGTGAAAATGCCGAATGATAGAGGCAAGGAAGGGAGAGAGCAATGAAATATGGCTATGTTGCACTTTCTGCTTCATTCGCAACTTAACAGTGTCCCACCTTTTATCCATTTCCGCAGCCTTACGACAGCTTGCCTACCTCACAGACTTGTTTCTTTCAACTGAGGCTCCCACCTTACTCCAGTCAACTAATCATGGCAGAACGTTTGCGCTATGCAATCAATAATTGCAGGTCTATAGATATGGACAACTATATGCTCTCACGGAACGTGGACAATGCAGAGGGCTCAGACACAGATTATTAACGTTCTGTGAACAAAATCATCTTCCTTTTACTACAAATAGCGCCCTAAGTCCAATTCATCGTTGACATAACTTGACAGTAACCATAGATGTTTTAGGAGCATAAAACCAGACGTTAATAGACGGCGGCCACGTTTTAGTTACTCTAAATGTAACAAAAAATTAGATGTTTTTATTTTTTTTGTGATTGTAAAAAAGAAAAGAAAAAGGAAAAAAGAAAAGAAAAAAGTATGATCGGTAAGTTTTTTTTCTCCTTTTTTGGTCACTTTTGATAAGTTTGCATGGAGACATTTTGGTGCATTTTCGTTGGGAATAGTACATCTGTAAGCCCTCCCAGTGAACACGAAGAGTTGTACATTGTGTATAATTGTTCATTAGCAAGGACAGTTTTACATGAATATTCACATATTTATTTTGTTTTAATTTGAATTGCCTGTGCAGGGTTCCTTAAGCAGAGAAAAAATAAAGCAAATTGAAGAATCGGTTGCTTGTATGCGTTTGTGAACTGCGGTCGGTTTACTTGGTATTCATACTTTTCTATTTCGTCTTAGGAAATGATAGCATTACAGTGTTGAGACAGGACATGACATTTGAAGCATCTTGAAATGTTGAACTTGAACAAATCTGTTGTGTAGTACTGTGCTCTGAATTCTTAATGTCTCTGAGGTACTGGCTTTTTTGGGTATATCGCTGTTTCTTCCTCGTACTGCAATACAAGTTAACGGTGTATTTGGTTCCTTCTTGATTTTCATTTCAACATTTCTCTCCACCAGAGTAGCAGTTGTTGACAATAACAACATGGCTGCCACCTTGACTCAGAAATCTTTTAATCTTTTGTTATAAAAAAACCCTAAACCAACAACAAAACCCTAAAGAAAAACCCCCACCTTTTCAATTTACGGATTGACGTAGCCAATTCCTGACCAGAGTACCAAAAAGTTAAAATGAAAGCGACAGGGTAGTAGTCACCATGGCGATGGATTTTTCTGTACAGTCTTAGTTTATACCTTTGATGGTAGTAAATTTCATGTGTTTGGTCTTGTTTTGTCGCTTACACTGTGACGGTAGTATTTGTTTGGAATAGTAACATACCCCACAAAGAAATTTTTGTTCTGTGTCTTGGGGAAGTACCGAAGAACACATAACCTGGAGTGTCTCTATCAAAAACATGATTTCTGTCGAACTATAAAGGCCGCTTGGTATGGAAGAGCGGGATGTAACCGGGCTGAAGAAAAGGGTAGGGTGTTCCCCCAGATGAGTCAGCGCTGCTCTGCCCCGCTGTCCCCGCCTCGTTCTCACTGAGCTCCTCGGTAAGGATGCTGCGGGGCCTGAGGGCCAGCGAGAACACATATTTGCTTCATCTCACCTGGGACAAGAGCGGTCCATCTGAGTCTGGAGGAGAGGGTAGAAATTTCGTTGGTTTTCCCTCACGTGATCTTTGTACGTTAGCAGGTACGGCTAGATAAAACTTCCCGGTTGTCCGAGGCTAAGCCGGCGTATTGCTGCCAGCTAATAGCGGTCAAGAGGCTGACCTGAGAAGCGGTAAAAATTGGCAGATCTGGGGTTTATCTGGTGAAGTTATTTGGATTAGGAGTAGTTGTTGGCTCATGAAAAAGCCAAAAGGTTCTGGAGCTAAGACCACGAACCAGACTGCAACACGAAATATCTAGAGGGAGGGGGGCTTTCAGCAGTTTTTGGGAAAGGAAAGGAAAGTTTTTGGGAAAGGGCTGAGGTGTCCCATGGTTATATAGTGGGGGAGTATAGTCACATCGTGGTCTGAATTTATGGGTGTAATACAGGACAATTACAAGGTTACAAACAGAAGGGGAAACCACTATGGTAAAGTCCTGTATTGCTGTGTACGAGACTTCATCGATGCGTCTGAATTAGCGTTCCTAATTTGTCAGTCTGAATCAGGCACAGAAAAAAATAGAACTGTGCCTAAAGATTTGAGTTTCATACGGACAGTGCAGTTGGCTTCTGGGATAAAGAGGAGGGTGTTTTTGGAGTTTAAAGTGAAAGAGGATGTCGATGTCGGTAACTATTGGTGTTGATTAAAGAATTGAGACTTTTTTAATTGGTCGTGCTTGCCCTTTGAATACTCTATCTTAGCATCATTAAAACTGTCAAGCGCCTAGTTGTTCTTATTTTATCCTACCGCTGGTTTTCATCGTAATTATATTGCACGTACGTGCCTTTTAACACGCCGATCGACATTTTTCTGTGGCTCCTGCACCTGAGACCGGAATCACGTTGTGTTTTCTTGCATAATGCTTCTTATACATAACAGCGTGCAAAGGTAAAGAACGTACAGCAGCGAGGACGGCCTGCTGTTGGAGACCATCTGAGAAAGTTCTAACTTGATGTCAGTTCAGGGGTATGTGATGTATGCAAACCTCTCCCTGTGGAAAGGGGAATAAGTATGACCAGCTATGTCTACAGTCTGTAGTATAAGTAGGTCATGTATGTGGTTATTGAAAGAAAAAAATATGCAAGTGTTAGCCAGTAACAGACCTTCCAGCAGCAGCGTTGTCACTTGGTGGTGGCGAAGTGGACCGCAAGCCGTTTCCAAGTGTCACACCTCATTTCCTTTCCACCTTCCAGCAGCGAATGGGACATACGACTGGAGCGGGGAGTATCAGAGGTAGGAACAGGTGCGTGACAATGTGTTTATCTAAACCCATTTCAAATTAATACGAGATACGGAGGCACAGTAAGCTTAGAACCGTTAAATTGTCAATGTAACTAGAGAAAAACAGCTGCATAGCTTTAGCCACAAAAGCGACGTGCCGGGTGGGTATGATACAGGAAAGCATTCAGGTGGCAAAAGCCTGTGTCTCATGTTGAACGTGACCGCTATTTGCCGCTGCTTATTTTCTGCTGTATGTGGAGTTGTTCCTAACCTTTTCCTTACACCTCAGATAACTCTCAGGAAGCGCTCCCTCTCTCTGCTTCCTAAGGCTGTTGCTTCTTGAAGCTCTAATTTCTGTTTCTCACCCTGTTGTTAACCTGGGAGTAGATAATCTCCTCTCTACCGCCTCCAGTATTTCCAGCTGCATTTTTCCTGCCTGTTCTCTTTGTCTTTCCCACCTAGGAAGTTTGTCCCTCGCCTTTGGGGCTGTTGGACAGCCGGACAGCCCTTTGAAAAAGGTAGGCACGCTGCAACAGACAGGCGACGAACAGGCGGTCCCCATGTCTAGAGGTAGGCAAGTTACTTGAATGAGGTGACACCCGACTCCTTGCAGAGCGAGCGGTAGTAGCGTTGGTTTGTCTGAGAGAGCCGGGATGTAGTGGTAGGTGGAACGTGTGTCTGTCACACTTAGACAGGGACCCCGTAAGAGCAAACTTGGTTTTGCAGAGTAGCGTTTTCCAGAGAAGAGGTGAACAAGTGATGAGGTCAGGTCTGGAAGTTTGACCCGCATCTATCATGTAGCCCTTTCGAGTGGGCGATGAACAGGAAAAGAATATGGCTGCTGGTAAGCCAGCAGTGTTACCGTACAGCAGGGACCGCATTGGTTTTCCTGCCACCCTCCTGCCGCGCGGAGCTGCGTTACTGCAGTGAAAATGTGAAGGGGCTCCTGGACGTTGCTTTGCCCTGTAGAAAAAGGCACAAACTTCTCACAACCACATCTTGTTTTCTACTTGCATCTAACGAGCTGATGCAGCTGCCAAGTAGGCATCTCCTTTGTATCACCTTGCTCTCAGCATTTCAAAAAAAATGGGGAACGGCCCTTCCCCCCCTCCAGGTGTGGTAAGTCAGAGTTAGGGGCTGGGAGGAGCAGAAGCACTTGTGGTCATGTTAAAAAACCTGTGCTGCAGCCCCAAGGCCATGGAACAAACGCCAAGGAACTAAGAACGTGCCGTCATCCCTATGTAAGGCCCGAAGTAAAATGCAGGCTTACGTACGCGGTGACCAAACCACCTTGCCAAGAGAGTTTATGGTTGCTGCTGGAATAAGGTCACAAAGACAACGGTGCTACATCTCCCCGCCCGAGGAGCGGAAAGCAGCGACGCGAGGGGGAGCAATTGCACACAGCCAGAACCGCGAGGGCGACCCTGTCACAGGGTCTGATGGCCACCGCGGGGCGCGTGACGCCTCACAGCGCGTCCCACGCCCCGAAAGGGACGGGATGTGGGGGGGCGCCCGCCCGGGCCGCGGGGAGGGGGTGCGCCACGCTGCGGCGGGGAGCCGGTCTCGCACGCTGAATGCCGGTGGGGGGGGACGCCGCACGGGGACGCGGAGAGCTGACGCCGCGGGGCGGGTAGGGGGGGAGAACGCGAACCGTGCGCTCCGGCGTGCCTCCGGCGCCTCTCTACGGCGGGGAGGG
>VWZZ01004651.1:85913-102915 GCA_013399095.1 Psophia crepitans | reverse complement strand
TCATGGCCAGGTGCTGTAGCCTTACTTCATATCGTGTTTCCCTTCTCTGTGTTCAGCCAACCTCCTCTTACTCCCTCTTCTTCAGCCTTCAAGGGCATCGTGGTCCCAAGCGCTCACCATAAAGCTCTCTACAGGTAAACACCCACAACAGTGTCACCCGTATTAGCCTGCCCGTTAGTTTTCACCCCTAAGCTCCTGACTTGTTCTTAGTCTGCACCTAGGTGGAGCTCAATACATTCCAGTTGCTCTCTCACACAAAGAGCAACTCCGCCACCGCGCCTTGCTGGCCTGTCTTTCCTAAAAAGTACGTAGCCATCCATGACAACATTCCAGTCATGTGAGCTATCCCATCTCATTTTTGTAATTGCTATGAAATCATGGCCCTGCGACCACACACAGACCTCTGCTTCTTCCTGTTTGTTGCACATGCTCCATGTGCGTTGGTGTACAGGCGTTTCAGAGAGGTAATCAAGCATGCAGGTTTTCCTGGAGGGGTGCAAGAGGATTCATCACAGCCATACACACCCCTGAGGTGGTCATCCTTCTGGTTCTTGTTTTGGGAGGCAGCTAAGGAACATTTGTTGCTGCTCTGTTTGGCCTGGCTTACTCCGTAGCAGGATGCGATGGCATGAGCATTGCCACTTTGGAATCCACCCCCCACGCCTCACGCCCCACCCCAGTCCTTCAGTTTAAAGCCCACTACATCAGGTTGGCCAGTCTGCTGCCAAAGATTGCATTGCCTCTTCCAGACAGGTGGATCCCAACCCTCTCTAACAGGTTATAATCGTCAAAGGACATCCTCTTGTCATAAAACCCAAAACCCTCACAATGGCACCAGCCACGTAGCCAGCTGATACGCATTATACATCTATTTCTGGCTGCCTCCTTTCCTCTAACTGGTAGAATGGTGTTGTGGTTTAGACAGTTATTTTATTTCTCAATGCCACCCCCCTTGCATGAGATGGGGAAATTGGGAAAAGAAAAGGAAACATGTGGGTTGAAATAGAAACAGGATTAATAAAAAAGTAAAAATCTCAGTAACACCAATACTAGTGTAAGATACAGCAGGTTACACTCAGCCAATGCGGGGCTGGTGAGCTGCACCCTCTCAGCAGTGAGTGCTGATGCCGCGCACAGCGAGCAGCTCCGCGCCAGCAAACGCGACAGTCACCGCATTTGGCAGGGCAGGGCTCAGGAGCACAGAGTGGGGCTCAGGAACGGGACAATGGGCGAGACCTTCCAGGGATGGCAGCCATCACAGAGAGTGGGTAGTCCCAGAGAATCTCCTAATGTATAGGGAGCGTGATGTTCATGGTATGGAATACTTCTGTTGGCCAGCTGGGGTCAGATGCCCTGGCTTTCGCCCCTCCTGGCTTCTGCACCTGGCGATCTCAAGACTGCTAAAGACCTGGATCACTGTGGAAACCTGCATCCCATGGCTGGCCATTAACTAAATCAAAGTGTCGTATCAACTTTGTTCTCATAGAATTAAGTACTGCAGTCTGCTCTAACATGCAGCTTTTCTGTGCAGAAAATTAGTTCTATGATTCAATCCCAGCAAAACCAGCACAAATGGAGCAAAAGATAACTTGGGCACCAACGTTTTTCACTTGCACCCCCATGGCATTGTAGTCTTCCTTGATTCTGCATAAGTTCCAGCTTGCAGTGTCATTCATGCCCACATGAAAAAGTAACAGGGGAGAGTAGTCTGTACTCTTGACAAGTTGTGGCACCCTGTCTTGGATCCTGGCACCCGAAGGCAGCATACCTCTTGTGACTCCCTGTCAGGCCAGCAATGGGCACCTTGGTGCCCCTTAACAGAGAGTCACCGACTACCAGCACTTGTCATTTCATTTCACAGTATCCACTGTGTGCTGTTGGTACAGTTTCTCCTTGCAGACCTTGCTTGTGGGTGTCTGTAGCTCAATGGAGTCCGTGGCCAGACACAGGCATGGCTGTGATAGAGCTGGAGACTGGTACTCCTGTGACATCACTTGGGCAAGGAACGAAAGCCCAGGCCTGAGATCAAAAGCGTATCCTGGTGTCCAGCTGATTCAGTCCTACTGAATGATTCCACAGTGAAGAGAATGTAAGTGTGATTGACAATGATAGATTCATCTCTCTTAAGATTTAATCTATTTCAGTACCAAGTCTAGTCTGGAGTATCAAATGGTTACCATCTGGATCTGCTCCTTTTCCAGAATTGGGAGCAATGACTTAAACTGTGTCATCCATGTCTGTCATTTGCTCTATGCTCCTGAAGAAGAAGGGAGGGCAGCTTTAAACACACTAATAAAACAACGCAAAGTCAGAACTGCTTAATCAGAACTTTTGCCTGGACAGTGTAAAGCTATATTTGGCATTTTCACCTTTAGTTAATTGATTGATAATCCTATAATTCTGTTGTTTATTGTTCATCTCCAGGTAACTTTACCTGCAGAGGGGCTGAGCAGCTACAGTTTTGTTGCCAGGCAGCTTCTCTTTAAAAGTCTTGTCCGACTGAAGTGTCTCGGCTGCCTTTGACAACATACTAATGTCATTTATCATACAGTAAATCCCAATGAGGTCCATGAAAGTAATATTCATATAACTGAGAGTACAATTGTTTATTTTAACCAAATATACATACAACTGCCAATTATTTTAAAAAATCATTTTGAAAAATGTCTCTGCAAAGAAAATTTTAGTCACAGATAAAATCAAATATTACTCAATTGGCATTGAGCATGGTCAACTATTCAAAATGTGAACAGTTTTATCTTCTTACAGATGCCTTGGTTTGACATTCCAGGACTTCAGCCAGGATAACTCTGTTGCAGTCAGCAATGAAGTATTTTTGTTGTCAGCTTCGATGCTTTTGGCATATGGCTATTAAAAGCTCTTTCTCACTCTACCAGCTTGTGTGTAATCCTTTTCAAGCTATTACAATGGGGGAGTAAAAACTGTATTGTCCTTCTGCCTCCACATGATCCACAGCATGAGATGCTTATGTAAATTTTATCACTCAGCCGACACAAGGATCATCAACACAGCTACTAGACCCTTTTTTTTCACTCCAATGACCAGTTCGGAACAGCCATGCCAGCTGCAATCTGCCAACAAGCAGTAGGAAAGTTACAGCTTAGCACAGTAGTCAGACCCGATCAACAAGATGATTTTGGAAAAAATTTTTGGAGCAGTGCTAAGTGTTAAAATTTATTTTGGGCAGTGGCTAATGACATCCCTGCTCATGCTTTGTGCTTCAGTGACATCTTACTGCTTCCAGGTCATCATACGGTACTGAATTTTATTACTAAACTCTTGATAGTGTGATGAAGACAATGTCATTGAGAGATATATTAGTGGCAGATTATGACTAATTTATACAGTAATTAGAAACACGAGAGCTGGAAGAAATCTGTTGAATCATTGAGTCGAGCATCTTAGAGTCACATGTAATCCTTCACAGCAATTAACAGTTATTTAGATTTCTTATTTTGCCTATGTTTATTGGGAGCCGCTCCAGAATGTCACTCCCTGGCTGTTAGAAGCCCGTTTTTAATTTCCAGTTTAAATTTAATCATAGCCAATTTATATCTTTTTGTTCTTCTGCCAATTCTTCTGTAACCTTAAATAGTTCTCCTCACTTCCAGCTGTGCACCCATCCCTAAGCTGTATTTACACAGAACACACCAAACCTCTATCCTGTCCTGTTTTGGCCTCTGATAGACTAGGCAGTCTGAGCTGGTTTTCTTTATCTCTCAGGGGAAACCCTCTGTTCCCTGAACTGTGGAACATTTTGTTAGAGGTGACAGGGTTGTCATCATTTCAAGATGAGGAAATTCAGGTGAGTTTTGCTCCTGCTTTGGGTAATGGAAATTCAGTTTCTTTAACTTTGCAGGCATCTCATCTCCTTTTGCAAATGAAGAGCCTACTTGCCACTTTCTTCTTGAGTTTCTAAACGTTGTGACGGGTTTGTAACTATTTGTGTGACCTGGATGTTGAGCCGTTACCTTTCACTGAGATGCCAGCAGTTCATTCCCTATGATACCCAAGTAGTTATTGTCCCGGCCCTGGCCAGGCCGGGGTCAATGCTCAGGCCCGGGCCAGGTGAGCTGGGCCGGGCCGGCCGCTATTCCACACCACGTGACGTCAGGCCCCTATAAAGGGACTGGCCGGGAGGGGCCCGGGGCTGCTCCGGGACGGGCTCGCTGGGGGTTGCGCGTCTGGTCCGTGGGTCGGTCGTCAAAGTACTGCGTTCGTCACCGTGATTGTTTACACCCCGGTGTAACTCCTGCGGCCCTGTTGTCGTTCCCCTCTCCCTTTGCCGGCCCATAAACGGTCGTTATCTCAACTCGAAGCCATTTGCCCTTTTGTTGCCTCACTCTGCCCCGGGTTTTGCTGGCGGGGCCGTGAGCGAGCGGCTGCGGGGGGCTCGGCTGGGGCTGAGCCACGACAGCTGTATGTGCTGTGCAGTTCCCCATGCTTACTGTCCTCAGGAGATTCTGTTAGCATGGACTTAATCTGATGTGAAATCTGTTAATAAAAATAAGAAATATTATTGGACTGATTATTAAGGCTTTATGTAAATGAAGTTCCTTGGCCTGATACCCCTCTCACCAGGTTTTGTTGGCTTTTTTCCCTTTAACCTTAGACCCCTACAGTTCTTGTACCAATATGTATTTTCATTAATATAACTAACACTTCGCCTATATTAAACTCGTTCAAAGGCTTTACTGTCATCCAAATGTCTTACCTGGTGTTGAACAAAAAAATCAAATGAATAATCTTACTCCATGGAGATGTGCCGCTTCTACCTATCCCCGCTGTGGTGATACAGAGTCACCGAATGGTTTGGGTTGGAAGGGACCTCAAAGATTGTCTAGTTCCAACCCCCCTGCCATGGGCAGGGACACCCTCCACTACACCAGGTTGCCCAAAGCCCCATCCAGCCTGGCTGTGAGCACTTGAACACTTTGGCATGTAAGTATACTCCTCACTTTTTCTTGGTTCCTACCCCCAGTACTCGGGGTGCAGTAGTGGTAAGGAAACAACTCATTTAAGGGACACTTGAAACAGCTATTTTATTTAGACGTTAGCAGGCAAGGATATTATTATTTTATTATTACAAGTATTATTATAGCACCATAGAAAAAAAATTACCTTGCAAGGGACCTTTGAGCGTTTGTACTCCAACCTGCTCAAAGTGGATTTAACTACAGGCTAGATCAGGTTGCTCGAGGCCCTGTTTGGGTGATTTTTTAGAATCTCCAAGGATGTAGATCCTATCACCTCCTTGGCCAACCTGCTTCACTGTTCTAAGAGGGAAGAATAATCTTCTCTCCAGTCATAATTTCTGTTATTTGTTTGAATCTCTTGCTTGTTATTTAGCTGTGCATCTCAGAGAAGAGCTTGGCTGAGTTTTCAGTTAAAGATCGCAATCAGATCTCTCATTTAGACTTTCCTTCTCTTGGCTGGACAAACCCAGTTACCTCAGCCTATCCTGTATATATTATGAAACCCTTGGTGGCCCATTCCTCCAGCTTGTCAAGGTCAACGTGAATGACAGCTCTGCCTTTGAGCATATCATGTGCTCCCTGCAATTTCGCATCACGTGCAAACTTGCTCAGGACCCTTCTGTCCCCTTTTCCAGGTCATTGGTGAAGAGGTTAAACAGTGTCAGCCTCCACGTTAGCCCTTCAGAAATGCTATTTATTCAGGCTGCCAGTGAGATGATGACTGGCAGTTGGTCACACAGGAGACATTTACCTTTTGTCTGTGTGGCATATGCAAACTCCTCTTGCTATTTTTCTTCTCTCTCCCTCACTCTCTATACAGATATGTAGGCACACACACATGCTGCAGAATTATGAGTCTCTGTTACATAAATGGACAGTGTAGGAATTTGAGACAGAATACACTATTTTTTGCTTTTCTGAATGGCTCTATTTGCACCTGCTTTTTTCATGTTTTTCCTCTAGTGTATGATAAATCCAGACACAGCAGCGGAACAGTACACTCCACACTGCAGACTCACCTGCTGGGTTATCACTGCATAGTACCCAGTTCCCTAGGAATAAATATCCTATTGGGAGAATATTAGTTGTTGAGCTCAGCTGGAATCACCGTTTGCTAATTGGCATAACTAGCTTAGCGTAAGTGGCTAAATTTGCTGAAGCCTTAGGCCACAAGCTCTGAACTTTCACCTAGATATGTTGAACTTTTACCTAGTTAAGTAAAAGAAGGTATCAGAGCCAGTTTAAGCCAGAAGATAAGGAAGCTACAACCATCCCTAGAAGCTGCAGCTTTAGAGGTAAGAAAACAAATGGCCTGCTTAGGGACAAGGACCCACTGAAGAACGTGAAGATCCAAGACCCTAATATTACTATTTGGCTGAACTTAGATTGTAATTGCCCAGGGTTTTCTTTGTTCAGGGTCCCTCTCTGAAGGCACCCAGCTTGAGCTGTTATGATCGCTGTACCGCTTAAATAAATCATCTCATCAGACTTCAAACCTGAGACTTTGCTGTGGGAAACCTAGGGTGAAGAAACTTCCTTAACACATATTGGAGTTTTTTCAGGTCAGTGTGCTACAGCATACAAAAAGCTTCTGTTTCCTATAGTCTCATGGACATTGTATAGGAATCTGGGTTAGTCAACCCCTTGTTCAGGGTGAAAATGATGTGTCATATTCTTACCTCCCTTCTCAGGCTTTCTCCTTCTTTACCCTATTTTCTGAGTGCTTTGTGCATATTTCTTCAGTACTGCAAAACCTCTTTTTTTAGATATTTGTTTTTCTTTTCGCCTCTGATTTGTCAGCTGTTGGAAAGCTGCTCTGTTGCCACAGGCTGCTCATCAATTCAGAGGTACAGTTTCTTCTGGTTATGAAAATAACTCTGAGAGGGGCTCTGGTTCTTTATTCTGTTACCATGACATCAAAGATTTTTTTCGTATCATTCCTGAAGTATCATTTTTAGTGTCTCTTCTCAGTATTGGAAGAACATCCAGGTGGTAAATTATCTGACATGATCCTCCTGTATGCTTCGACAGTGAGTTCTATTGTAATGAATTCTTTTACTTGTTTCCCTCAAATATTTGTACAACAAGTTGTAGAGGAAGGAGACCATACTGGTGTTGTGGTTTAGCCCCAGCTGGTAGCTAAGCACCATACAGCTGCTCTCTCATTCCTCCCTGGTCAAGCCCCCCTTATATACTGTAAATGAGATCAACTGTTACAGAATACCCCTTTGGCTAGTTTGGGTCACCTGTCCTGGCTGCATCCCCTCCCAACTTCTTGTGAAAATTAACTCTGTCCCAGCCAAAAACTAGGATATTATCCACCCATTATTCTATACCATCCACATCATGCCCAGATCCTCACTGTCCAATTAATCACCACCACTGTTACCATCTTTGAGACAGATATACACACACAGATATCATTCCCTCAGTCTATGGACCATCCCTCTAAAATGTCCATTCGTTTAGTCCGTGACTTTGGGCTCCATCTGTCATAAGAGACTCTCAGGGCAGGAGTGCATAGTGCTGGGTTGCCGCGTGCTGCACCCGGCACTTGTGGCTGCCATATCTGGCACAGCCCCTGCCCTGCCCAGCCCCACAGTCGGTGGGCTGAAGATGTCAGTTTCAAGGAAGTTGCTGGGTACTGGTTGCTGAAGCCAACTCTAGTTCCATCATCACTGCACTTTGCTCAGTTTCATCAGAGTTCATCCTTCATTAATTTGGATCATTCGTGTCTTTTTTTTCCCCAACTGCCTTGTCAATGCCCCCTTCCCTAGACTGGGATCCCAGCTCCTCGGCCTCCCTGCCCTCTAATTCCAGGCTGCTGGCCCTGTTATCCCAGCATCAGAGCAGCCAGGTGACAATGTGCTTGCCTGAATGATGGCGGAAATCCTTTTGCATATCTCACAGCTCACTCAGGGATAGGGATTGGGTGGTTACTTCTGGTTCTGCCTCTTCCTCCTCCTCTCCTTGTCATGGCCCTGCTTCATCATCCTTTACTAGATGAGCTGACTTTTGCATCCATTTCTTCTTGTGTATAGAGTTGACTGATACAGAGAACTGGCTGTACCAGCTGGTAGGACCTGTTGCAGGGGTTGGAGTAGCCACAAGTGCCTGTTGTTTTGTAGTCAGATCCAGAGACCTTCTCTTCCCCTTGAGGCTACTGAATAAATAGTGCTGAAGAGGGCTTGGTAGGCATGGGCCAGGCCCCAGCACATTGTGGTGATTTCTGTCTGGGATTGCCAGGGTGGCAGCACACTTCTTCCAAATATTCTACTCGATTTTCAGGATTCCACACTTGTTCAGGGGTGAAGTTCCAAACCCCTGGAGGTGCCCACCATCCCAGGCATTTGCCCATGCTATCACACACACCCTGCCACTCATAACTATCCAGCCTCAGGGCAGATCTCTAGGTAGTATTTGTAAATAGTTGTTTAACCCTAAACAAGACCTGAAACACATTCAGGAGACATAGTAATAGGAACATGCTGCTCTGAACATCCCCCAAGGATATTCAAAATTCTCAAGAGCTGTTCTAACTGGCCTGAAGGAGAAGAGGAAAGTGAAGATGGGAGAAAGTTTCTGCCCTTGTCTCCATCATAGATCGGCTCTCCGAGGAGAAAAGGTAAAGAGTATAATTAACAGTTTCTGTGAGATGGCTCCCAAAGTATGGAGATGACAGCAATGCTGAGTACAAATCCCGGATTAGTCTCACAGGCAGCAGTTTTATCGTATCACAACCCAGTGTTACACAGTACAACACTTGATCCATCTTGCAGAGATAATAAACAATGAATATATGCAGTAGGCTAGGCATTACATAATACAACCCTGAGAACAAAAAAATACAACATTGTGACCAGCAATTACTAAACTAATAATGAATGCTTATAACAAGTTTGCTTTAAGACACTCCGGTCAGATCTGTTATCTCGACCCTTCGTGCCCCATGTTGGGCACCAAAAGGGTTGTTGTGGTTTAACCCAGCAGGCAGCTGTATTAACCACACAGCTGTTCACTCATTTCCCCGTCAGCAGGATAGGGGACAGAACTGAAAAAAAGTAAAATTAATGAGTTGAGATAAAAGCAGTTTAATAGGGCAGAAAACTAAGATAATAACAATGAGAAAAGAATGCACAAAACAAGTGTCATACAGTGCAGTTGCTCACTACTCACTAACTGATGCCCAGCTAGTTCCTGAGCCATGGCCTTCCCCGGCCAACTCCCATCAGCTTATATACTGAACATGACATCATATGGTATGGAATATCCCTTTGGCCAGTTGGGGTCAGCTGTCCTCACTGTGTCCCCTCGCATCTTCTTGTGCACCTCCTGCAGAAGGCTCAGGCCTCCTTGCTGGCAGGGCCTGGGAAGCTGAAAAGTCCTTGACTGTGTGTAAACACAGCTTAGCAACAACTAAACATTAGTGTGTTATCAATATTATTTTCATACTAAGTCCAAACCACAGCACTATACCAGCTATTCACAAGAAAATTAACTCTATCCCAGCCACACAATGTAAAACCAGAAACATGGGAGTCCAGACCAACCCACCTGGGGTGCTGAAATGGGGAAGACAGCCCGGAGAAGATCCCAGGGCAGGTTTCTGCACTTCAGGATCTGGGTATTCCTTTCCTGCAGGGAAACACAAGAAACCCAATTGCGAGTTAATGAGAAGATTGTACTTCCGTAACACAGAGTTGCAGGGCTTCAGCAGCAAGTTGCAGAGATGACGCACAGGAGAAGATCATGTATTGCCCTGTGTCAGTCACAGCCAGTACCAGATAATTCTGAAATCAATGTAAACAACCCGTTACACCCCAAAACTTCAGAGGAGCACAAGATACCCCAGCTCATGTATATTTAAGAGACAGCAGCAACCACTTAGGGAGGAAAAGAGAAAAAGACACTGAGAACAAACAGACAAAACATGAAAGAAACAGAGGAAGCACATAGAGAACACTGTTGGGGACACAGCTGGAGATGCACTTCTGAAAAGAGGTGCTCTATACCTGTGGAAGTACACCCCGAAGGGGACTATGGCCCATGGGTGAGCCATATCAGAGCAGAGGAAAATAAGTAAGAAGCAAGGAGCAGCAGAAATAAACCATTTCACAAAATACTCCAACCTTTTGCACCTCCCATCACCTCACCAAAGAAAGGAACTTCAGTAGGCAGTAAACTGTAGTGGGCATTAAGAACTCATTCTCCCCAGCCAATGCATAAATTGGATTGCTTAGTCAGTAACCACCTGGCTTCCCTACTGGAGCTGGCAATCACAGCCACATCTGCACATCGATGGTTCCTGAAGACACCGCTCCACATCAGTGATTAAGGTTTCATAATTCTGGAGAACAGTCATTGCATTTCCTATAGAGGTGCATCAATCCAGGGCCACCCTGAAAGCCAGGAGATTATGACTGCAGAGCAGGTAGTATTCTATTGCCTTTGCTGTAAAGATTAGCCATGTGTCTAATAAATTCCTGAACCTTCACCTAGTCCCCACTGAAGGGTGTTTGGCAAAGCTGGGGGCAGGGGTTACTCTGAGCACAGGGGATGTTAAAGAATCCTGCAGGGCTGTGACCTATCTCTGCTTCCTGGGCAGAGCTGTAGGGAGCCATTGGGGCTAGCCCCTACACAGCCTGAGGGCCTGGCCAGCTCAGAGTTCAAGGTGGCTTGACCTCTCAGGCAGGAGTAGGGACTGCTCCACAGGGCACAGGGGAAGACAAGCCAGGACTGACCGTAAAACAGGCAGAGGTAGTGATCTTACCCCTCACGGTGTAGTCCTACAGTACCCAAGCAGGATTGGTGACAATAACAGGTTTCATCAACAGTCTAGTGATCATTAGACAAGGGCAATGTGGTAAGTCAGATCTGCAGGCAATCCCGAAGTCCAGGAGACAGAACAAGTAACCAAAGACAAAAGTGGACACAAGTATACTCATAGTACACCTACGAAGTAGCTCAGGCATGAGTCAGGGATCCATTTCTGAACTTAAATGGAGTTTCTGGGCCCATAGGGCAAAGCGTGTGGGTGGAAGCTGTCTCGGTAAAGGGTAAAGAAGTTTGGCAGAAAATAAACCCCCTTGCATTCCAGCTCATCCTCAGACATCAGAGGGGCTGGGAGCAGCTGGGCTTAGATTCTGGGTGATACTCAATTCGGCACTGTAAGTCCAGTCACATTCAATATATCGAACTATCACAATTACAGGGCACAAATAGTGTGAGGCATCTTCAGTCTAGTCACATTCAACAGACTAGCACGGCCATACTTTAGGAGTTTGGTCACATCCAACGAGAGCTCTCATGGCTAGACTAATGAATGGTGCAGTTTATTGAAGCAACAGAAATGCAGGTTCTTTTGGATTGCCGGTGAGAAATAGGCTGTCTGCAAAGCACGTGCAAGCACCAAGAATATGAATGATATAGCTGACTGTAAATGTGTTAAATTATGAAACAACTCTATACAGATTTCTAAGTTTACTGGGGAGGCACTCAGTATAGCCAAGTGTTTGAATCTTATCCAACAGGCATCCCTGGGGGGGAGGAGAGGTTCAGCCTATTGACTGATCCCAGGAGTCAGCGATGTCCTCCTGACATGCCTGTGCTGGTATCTTCCATAACATCCACCCTCTCTTAAGCCATTCTTATACTTCTCTTATTTTCAGGTGGAGCTTGAGTGGCTCTAGTCATACATACCTTTGTTTGGATTGGTGCAAAACCTTCTCGCTTTGCTTTTAAATGCATAGGCTTAAAGACATTCAGAGCACATGTTCTGTGAGGGGTGGTTGCACCTTGAAGGCGGGTAGCCTTGGGATGGAGGTGTGGCTTTGGTATTTAGAATGAGCAAAGTTGACCCAGAGGACATGATTTCAAGAGAAAATGGAAAATTGCTGGCTCAGGGCTGACTCAGGGTAGCAACTATGCAGTTTATCAGTTCCACAGTACCATCACTACCACTAAGTTCCCATCCCTGCTGTGTTATCACAGAGCCTGACTGTGACGCCTCTACTCCGCTCCACGCTCCGTGCTGTTTCTCTCCGAGTCAGCACACCAAGCTCCCCTGGTGTTTGCTAACATCTCAGGTTGCAGGTTGTGTTGCTTATGGGACAGATTCTTTGCATATCCACCCTGGAAGTTCCCTCAATGCTGTAAGGGTATGATGTAATGTAATGTAATGTAATGTAATGTAATGTAATGTAATGTAATATAATATAATATAATATAATATAATATAATATAATATAATATAATATAATATAATATAATATAATAATGGTCTCAGTAAGCCACCCCCAGTAATTACCCCACAGAAGCCCCAGGTGAGGCTGGTCAGCGCAAGTAAGGTCTATTGATGCACCATTGGCCTTAATTTTCCTGTGAGGTGTTTTGGGATGGGCGCTCAGATTTTTCAAACCAGACCAACTGTTTGATCTGTTTTATTCTTTACTCTTTCCTCAGCGATGTTTAGTAATTGGTTTGCTCTTTCACATTACTGGGTACAGAGAAGACATTTTCATATAACTACCTGTTATAACTGTTGCAACAGCTCAGGGCTCTTAACTTCAAATGTGAAGATAGGACGGTTTCTTCCTCCATGCACTAATTTACACCGAGGTTCCCTAAATTCCATCAGCCATTTTTTGCCCATACACTCAGTATACTAAGACTCTTCTGCTTTCAGTTCTTCTCAGCCTGCCATTGCCTATATTTCCCTAAGTAACTTTGTACCATCAGCAGACACTGCCACTGCCACTTCCAGATCCTTGAGAAATGTGTTGCACAGCTCAGGTTCCAGAACACATTCTTGTGGGACTCTACTGGTGACCTTCTTTTACTGTGAAAATGGACTATTGACTCCTACAGCCTTATTTCCTGTCTTTCAACCAGTTATTTCCCCATGCAATTATTTATTTCTTGGCAGTGTAACTTCTAAGCGCTTTTGATGAGTGACCTCTCCAAATACCCTCCAGAAATCCACAGACAGGATTCCAGGGTCTGTCTTCCTTAGCCACATGCTTGTTAACTCATGAATGTTTCAGTAGGGTTGTGAGGCAGTACTTCCTTTTATAAAAGACATTTTGACTCATCCCTATTCCATCATCTTCATGCATATGCTCACTAATTCTAATCAATCTTACAGTTTTCATTAAATTGTCTGCTACAGACATCAAGCCTGCACTTTTCTAGATTTCTTAGGGCATCCTTTAATAAAAAAATCACATTACAGCTGACACATCCCTGTCTCCTGCTAATTTGAGACATTTTATTCTAGAGGTTGTACAGGACAGTTTGCAGTTCACCCTTGAATTCTTTTAGAATTACTGGTTATATACCATCTGGTCCTCATGATTTGTTCCTATTAATTTTGCCTGTATATTCCATAACCTTTATGTTCCATACTGACTCTTTTAAGACACAACCCCTGGTGAGTCCCTCTTAGAAAGCTGAAGAGCTGACTTGGGAATCTCCTCCAGCTCTGCTGTAGTGAACACAGATGTAAAGAATTAATTTAGATTTTCTGTTATTTTCTCTGTATGCTCCTTTAAATTTCTTTTAATTTTTCTGCTGCTGCAGCCTGTCTGGCAGGCTTCCAGAGCCTGAAGGGTTTGAAAAGGGATTTATTATTAGATTTTATGCCTTATGCAAGTTGTTCGTCAAATCCTTTTGGCCTGTCTCATGGTGTGGTTTACTTTTCTTCTGTCACAAGTTTGGATTCTATTTTCAATGTTAGGCCCAAATTTAGCTTTTAGAAGGACACTTCTGAAAAGCTGTCCCCAGCAATAGACTCTACTGTCCCTGCTGCTTAACCACAGCGGGTTTCTTTTCCCCCTGATGTTCATTTGCCCTGACAGTCCAGTATGGTACCCTTAAAGTCTCCATGTAACCCTCAAAGACATAATTATTGTAGCTGCCCCTCCATTTTTAACAAGCTTCTTCATTTTTAGGTAGTTTCTTTTTTTTTTTTTTTAAACAAAAGCATATGCTGGTTGACTTTTTTTACTTGTCTATAAGGTCTTTATGGAAGAAAAGAAAGGACAAAAGAGACAGAACATCACTGTATGCTGCCATGGACTGTGCCCACAGCACCTTGTAACTTTTCCCTTGCCTTCTGGAGGGATACACAGTACTGTATTAAACTACTGCTGCTGACTGCAAGGATTGTAACTCCAATGGCATTTGGAAACACACAGAACATCTTCATTAAAAATCAGGAACGCCAGGAAATCCTTTTCACAAGAGGGTATTGTGTTAGGAGTCTCATGCTGAGCATCTAGACTTGCAGTTGATTGGCTGTAGTTCATTTCAGCTTTCTAACAAGAATCTCAGCATCATGGCAACCTTGCTCTTTTCATGTCAGGCATGTCCTGAGCATGGCCCTTAAAAATGACTATACCGTGATGTCAGCTCAGGAGTGAAGATGTTTCTATTAGCAGATTTATCTTCCATGGCATGCTGACACTGACAGTTATGGCTAGGGATTCCCTTCCTTCTGCTTCACTACCTCATCTCCCCCTTGAAGGCAAGTCTCTTTAACAGCATCCCTGCTGCATATAGCAGAGATCTGTGACTGTAAGGGCCCTGAGTACATCTCTCCCATGTCCTTTCCCACCACCCTGGGGATTTTTCTGGATGGGCTCAGCACCAACTTTTGTAAGTAGCTGTGAGGCCATGGGAAGACTCAATGCCCCTCATTCTTTCCCACATTGCTTTAAAATTCATGCTCTCATCCTTAGTGTTTGCCTGAACTACATTACAGATGTGCTTGTGCCTACCCTCTCTGATCCTTACGCACTGCCTTGACTTCTGGCTTGAGCTGCCCTGTCACCACAGGCTTGCCTAGCAGCCTGGCCTGTTGCCTGAAGTGTGGTGAATGTGATCTACTCTTCTTACTCAGGTACTGTGGAATTTGCTGAGACTCAGTTCCCGGCCCTACTTTCCATATGGAGCAGTCTGTCCCTGCTGTTTCCTGACAGTCATACTGGTCAGATGGAAAAAAGCAGCCACTGAGAAAAAGAAATGAGTGATAAATGGCAAAAGAATGGTGAAATAAATATTTAGGCATGAGAAAGTAGAAACAAAAAAAATGTTTTAAGGGAGGGTGTATGATATGGTGGGGAGGTCCTTGCCCCTATCCCCACACTGAAAAGGAGAAATGATGGGGAAAAGATAAAAAGCCCACACTGACCAAACTAAAGAATAAAATCACGTGCCTGTACAGACATGATGGGCAATTAAGTTAGGCTATTGGGAGTGCATGTGATTGGCCCCGTGCAAATTTAAGACAAGAAAGGAAAAAAAAAGTAGAACTGTTTAGATAAAAAGGGAAAAGGGGCAAAGGGGAAAAAAGGGGAAAAGGAAAAGCTGTATAGACCTAATCATTGGCATTTGTCCAGCAGCATATACAGGTGCTTTCCATACAACTGTTATGTTTGGTGGTAGCAAAAGCGTGTGGATACTGAAGTGGTAGTGCTGTGGTATTCATGTGAAGCCACGTTAAAATTTTGTAGTAGTTCTGTGTGAATGTTACGGTCACATCTCTGCAGCAGTGACAGAGAAGTCTATGGGAATGCAGCAGGAAAACCATGCATCAGCTCTGAAAGGATGCCACTGCCACATACCTTTCTTTGCAACCTCTGATGGTCACAATGTTTACATACAGCAAAGCACTTCAAACACTCAAAATCCATGGCAAAACACGTATCATCTTCCTAAGTCTGTTGCCATACTGGCTTGCAAGCTTCCTTTGCAGCAGTGGCGGGAGCCTGAGGTGCATTTCAACAGCCAGTGTTTCTGCAATAAGCCCACGGGTTCTGTAAGGGCTTTGGAGCCATGAACATTGCCCACTAGGAGGAGAAGGATGCATCAAGTGGAACTTTGATGAGAATTTCGCCAGGAGGGTGTGGAGGGCAGAACGCAGACTGCGTGCAGCAGTGCTGAGGAGCCGTTCTTCAGAGCTGCAGTTGCTATGGAACTGTGAACTTACTCTGCAGCGTCTGAAAGGATCAGCAGCTCTGTAAGTATTCTGGAGCCACACTGCAGCAGTAGAAGCACAGAACTGCTCTGTGGATGTACTGTAACCATGGCACTGCAAACCTCTGCAGGGAAGCGTGAATCATACAACGGTTAAACACTGGTACTAAAACCCGCAGTATGACAAAGCGTGCAGTCCTATGGAGCATCTGTAGTTGGAGCACGACAAGATTTGCCTGCAGTACCAGCTGTGGTATGGGAATCCTTGGGTGAGCTTTCCAACAGAAGATTAAGTTCAGGCGCTCATTCAGGATGACAAGTGCATGGCTCTGCCAGCTCTGCCACCTCCCTAGAGCCGTGCATGGGGGATGACATAGCCTGATGACACATCCCTGCTTTCTGCCCTATGCCTAGAGAAGCACCTCTTCAACATACGGAGAGCAACAAGCTGTCCTGTACCCACCCTCCTGCTCCGGTCCTGCTCAGCTGGGGTCTGAAACCCAGGCAGTACAGTAAGCCTGTGCCAGGGAAAGGCCAACAGGCTGAGGGAGCTGGGCTTGTTCAGCCTGGAGAAGGCTCCAGAGGGACCTGATTGAGGCCTACCAGTACCTAAAGGGGCCTACAGGAAAGATGGAGAGGGGCTGTTTACAAGGACAGGGAGTGACAGGACAGGGAGCAATGGGTTTAAACTAAAAGAGAGGGGATTTAGATTAGACCTTAGGAAGAAATTCTTTACTGTCAGGATGGTGCGGCACTGGAACAGGTTGCCCAGAGAAGTTGTGGAGGCCCCATCCCTGGCAGTGTTCAAGGCCAGGCTGGATGGGGCTTTGGGCAACCTGGTCTAGTGGAGGGTGTCCCTGCCCATGGCAGGGGGTTGGAACTGGGTGATCCTTGTGGTCCCTTCCAACCCAAACCGTTCTGTGATTGTAAGAATTTATTGCCGGCGCCCACATTTCTCTGTCACTGTGCTTTCCTTTCCCCCTTTGCAGCGCGCAACGCGGCTCCCGTTTTCCCGCTTCCCCCGGCGGCGC
>VWZZ01004651.1:74182-85697 GCA_013399095.1 Psophia crepitans | reverse complement strand
CGGGCAGAGGGCTGCGCCGTGGCGGTCGCGGTCGGGCGCTGGTGTGCGGAGGGGCACGGGCTGCGGCACCACCTGTTGCCGCTGTCTCGCCCCGGCCAGCCGCAGAGTCGTGGCGCCTGTGGCGCTCAAAATGGCTGGGCTCGCCTGTGCCGCAGGGCGCGCGGGGGAAGCTTTGCCTGAGGGGAATCGTGCGGGCTGCTAGTGCGTGACGAGCGAGCGGGACCGCCAGAGGCGGGATGAAGAGCCGGCTGGTTTCTGGAAAACTTCACGGCTTTCTGGTCACCCGCGCCTCTGAGACCCAGCAGAGGGCGGTGCTGCCTGCACGGGGCAGCCCGGCCCGGCCAGCCCTCCGGCTGCTGTAAAATCTCGGTGTTTCGGGGTCTTGCTGGGGTCTAGCAGTAGCGGCGTGGGGCGTGCGGGAGATGGCTGCCCAGAGCAGGTGCCACCTGCCCAGAGGGATCTGGGCAAGGGCTCGGAGCGGGGGGTGGCCTCGGGACCTGACCCGCAGCGGGGCTGAATGCCACGAATGCAGCGGAAGACTTTTTTGGTTGGTTTGTTTTTCTCTGCTGGCTTTCATGTTGCAGCTTCAGGTTAACTTTTGCTTTACTGGGTGTGGCTGCTGAGGAGGAGGGGGGGTAGCCTTTCGAGATCCATGTTCGAGCCTTGCATTTAATGATCTACCGTGTATTATGGGCAGTTCACCGTAGAAGATCCCTTGAGTGTGTCACTGGAAATAATGCTGTTGCCCAGAGTCATTCATGATATTTAGTGCTTTCATCATCTTGCTTGGTTTTCTTGGAGCCTGAGTAGGCTTCTCAGGTAATCAGTGTACTTGGGGTCTCTTGATGAGCTGACTCATTTCATTGTTTATTAAGCCTTTAGATTTCTACCAGGAAGAATCTGGGTCTTTTGTGGGTGGGGTGAAGAAGAAAATATTAATCTTTACTTTTGCAGCTCCCTGATCTTATCATTAGCCTTTATCCTGAATAGCATCCCAAATAACATCCTCTGTCTATTTTCCTCTGTTCTTGGCAGTCTGGCTGTCGTGATGGAAAAGTTATTTGAGTCCATTTTTTTATGGGATGAGAATGGGTCTACAGCCGCTTTGTGGGAAGCGGAGTAGCCTGGCACATAGTTCAGAGAGCAGAGACTGATAGTTTCAGCAAAGAGAAGCTGGTGCAGGCAAATGTCTGCTGGTCTACTTATCTTTCATGCTGTCAGGCTGCAAGTCCGCTCTGGTCCTGAAACCTTTCGTACAGCATACATGTATTGGGAGAAGTGGTCTTCAGTAGATATACTGAGCTAAAAATAGCTTTACAGAAAAGTAGACTAGTCTGGATGGTACACTATTTGTACATTTGCTAGTAGTATACTACCTAGCCATCACAGTTATTGTCATATGACCTTAAGTTCTGGAGTTTGTTTCTTGTTATGGTAATACATACTTATGAGATGGTTCTTTATAACATAGTGAGTTTCGAATTGTGCTTGTGCAGTATTAGGATGGGAACTGGCTTTTGCCCCACAACTTCATGGACAGAGCAAGTTACGATTTTGAGAGCTTAAATATGAAAGGTATTTCATATATAGATAAGATAAATATAATATGAAAGATATTTCATGTAGATCACAGGAAGCAGTTGAGGTTGAAGAATAACTTTGAGTCAGAGCAGATGTGCAGTCCATCCAGGATATTTTGCCAATAGCGAATGATTGTTGAGACCCAGGGAAAAAATATAAGAGACAAAGGAGAAGAATATAATAAACAAGGCAATTGTAGAATGGTTAGTCGCATTGATATACCTTTCTATTTCCCAGCCCAATGCACCTAGAATGGACAGGTGGTGTTTGTATTTAATAGCCATTAACAGATATTTTTTTTTCCCCATTAGTTGCTGTAATTGCTGTTGAATGTGGTTTTGGTTTCTTGCCTTCATAATGACAGCTGGTACAATATATGTGGTGCAATACATCATTAAACTGAAGTTATGAGGGAGTTGCTATAAAGCATTGAGCAGCTTGCTGTAAGGGTGAACAGGAAAGTGAACACTTACAATACATTTATTCTCCAAAATCTATTCTGTAGTAGATACTTCTCTTAGGATTATGAAGTTATTTTATGGAAAAACTGTATGTCTTTCCCTACTTTTCTATTTCTCTTATGCTATCTTGGAATGGGCTAGCTAAAACTTCATGCTTTGTTAAAACTGCAGATACACTGAATTTGTACAATAGCATACAAAGACAGAAACATATCAATGTGTACCAATATACACAAGGGGCTAACGAACTGGAGAGCAAATTTGCAGACAGGGTACTTGGGCTCCTTGGTGAACTGTAAGCAGGCCATGGGTCAACAATGCATCCTCTCTGCAAGGAAGGCCAACAGTATTCTATACAACATTAGGAGGAGCATTGACAGTTTGTCAAGGGAGGTGTGCCTTCCCCTCTGCTCAGCACTGGTGAGGCCATCCCTAGAGCACTGTGTCCAGTTCTGGGCTCCCCTGTACAGCAAGACATGGACATACTGGAGTGAGTCCAGCAAAGGGCCATGAAGATGATTAAGGAATTGGAGCATCCCTCATATGAGGAGAGGCTCAAAGAGCTGGAACAACTCAGTCTGGAGACGAGAAGTCTTGGTGATCTTAGTGCTGTGTACAAAAATACCTGGTGGGAGGGTATAAAGAGTATGAAGCCAGATTTTTGGGTGATATTAAGTAAAAGGACAAGTTGCAACAGGTACAAATTAAACCACATGAAATTCCATCTGAACACAAGAAAAAACCTTTTTTACTGTGAGGATGGTCACACTCCGGAACAGGTTGCTTAGCGTGGTTGTGACCTCTCTGTCCTTGGCAATATTCAGCTGAACATAGTCATGGACAATTTGCTCTAGCTGACCCTGTTTGAAGAGGGTATTTGAAGTAGATGATCTAAATAGGTCCCTTGCAACCTCAGCCATTCTGTGGTTCTATGGTAGTAATGATTTTAGTTGTTAATCCTTCTTGAAATATTTCTGTCAAGAGGTGTGGGAAGGAAGCATTTTATTAGATGAATTATTATAGTTGGAATAAACTAAGTTTTGGGCAGGAACATCATTTTGTATGAAAATGGGTTGCACTGGTTGAGTTTTTAAGCCTGTTTAGGAAAAAATCTAATATTTTGTAAATCTGTGTCGTCTCTGGAAATGATAGGATCCTGTAGGTAAATATATAAAATGATTAGAGAAGAGAGGAGAAAACCAAACTTGGTGTTCTGTGGAGGAAGAGTTTTAAAGCTTCCAGTGCTATGGGGAAACGCTAATGTGCCATTCTTGGGTTTTGTGGGTTTGGTGTTTTTTTGGGGGGAGGGGCAGCTTGGTGGGTGTTTTGTGTGTGGTACAGTGCAAAATAGGCACAATAAAGGAAGTGTCTTCCTTGTAACTTGTGCTTTGTGTTCAGCTTACTGGACCATTTCTTTTCTGGATATATGTAGTGTTGACACAAGCAGGTGGTTGTGTACACACTCGGTACTGTCATCTGTCTTTAGGTGAAAGAGTAGATTATTTGAATTGCTTTGAACTGAAGACATCTGTATGAATCACAGAATGGTTTGGGTTGGAAGGGACCTCAAAGATCATCTAGTTCCAACCCCCCTGCCGTGGGCAGGGACACCCTACACTAGACCAGGTTGCCCACAGCCCCATCCAACCTGGCCTTGAACACTGCCAGGGATGGGGCCTCCACAGCTTCTCTGGGCAACCTGTTCCAGTGCCTCACCACCCTCACAGGAAAGAATTCCTTCCTAACATGTAATCTAAATCTCCCCTCTTTTAGTTTAAACCCATTCCCCCTTGTCCTATCACTCCCTGTCCTTGTAAACAGCCCCTCTCCAGCTTTCCTGTAGGCCCCCTTCAGGTACTGGAAGGCCACAGTTTGTTCTCCCTGGAGCCTTCTCTTTTCCAGGCTGAACAAGCCCAACTCCCTCAGCCTGTCCCCAGGGGAGAGGTGCTCCAACCCTCTGGTCAACTTTGTGTGGCCCTCCTCTGGACTTGCTCCATGTCTTTCCTGTACTGGGGACCCTAGAGCTGGATCCAGTACTGGATTAATGGGACACATAATCATAGAATATCCTGAGTTGTAAGGGACTCATAAAAGGCTAGAGTCCAACTTCTGACTCCACCCAGGGCAACCTAAAAGTTAAACCAGACAGCTAAGAGCATTTTCCAAACAATTTTTGAACACTGAAAGTCTTGGGGCCATGAGCACTTCCCTGAGAAGCTTTTTTGTGGTGCTTGACCACCCTCTCATTGAAGAACTTTGACCTAATACTACCCAATCTGAACTTCCCTTGACACAGTTGTAAACCATTCCGTCAGGTCCTATCATTGGCCACCAGGGAGAAGAGATCAGCACCTCCCACTCCACTCTCCCTCATGAGGAAGCTGTGGACAGCGGTGGAGTCACCCCTCAGTCTATTCTCCAAGCTGAACAAAGCTAGTGTCCTCAGCTGCTCCTTGGAAGTCATGTCCTTTAGTCCTTTCACTATCTTTGCTGTCCCTCTTTGGATACATTCTAGTATTTTTATATCCTCCTTGTATTGTGGAGCTCAGACTTGCACACAGAACTCAAGGTGACACTATTTTTGGTTGAATTTATGGGTATCTAAATAAGAAGTCGTCAATTAAAAAATAAGTGTTTGTACAGTCAGGAAGACTGGCAGTAATCAGTGTTGTTTATTTAGTTCCAGTTTTGCACTGATCTGAAGCTTCAGAAGAAAAATCAGGGTTCTTTGTGTCAAGGAGATAGAGCTGAAAGGATAAAGTACTACTACTGATACCTGAGGGAGTACCCTGTGGACTTTTGTACCCATTTTATTTTTTCTGGCTGGACTTCTTCAAGATATATTTTTTTCTTTCTTCTATTTATCCTTAATTATCAACTTAATACTATCTCTGCCTAATTAAAGTACATTGTGTAATGGCTTTTAAATTTAATTGAATTTAGCTTGCTGAAACTGTGCTGTGTCACTTAGGCAGGGTGTCTTTAAGTGACACCTTCAAATGTCATTGTTGATGTCTTCATAAAAAAGTATGTAAAATATTAAGTTCAGTGACTGTACTGGTCCCCAAAATAAGGTCTATTTTTGAAGCAGAGCTTGTACTTATTAAAATGAGACATGTATTTACTAGTTTGCTTCATATTTTTAAGTGTCTTTATCAAATTATTTTTCTGAAGGATAGTTCACACAGACTACCTAACTTTGCCAGCGTGTTTTGGCTCTGTCCACAATTAATGCTGAAGTGGTGTAATGTTATGGCAGAAGAGGCAGGAAACCATATGAGTTTCATACGCTTGGTTTTAATTCACATTAAGGCTCTTAGGAATACTGAAATCTGCAATGTAGTGGTTGTTTCTAAAGATATTGTGTTTATTTTATAGAAATGCAGGCTAGAATCTAGTTTTGGACCTTCTCTTGGGATCTTTGTGTATGTATGTGCAAACATGTCAGACGAAATTTGAGCCAGTGTTAGCTACTGTATACACTTGTGTATGCGTTTTGCTGTTTCTTGTCTTGGCAGACAGAAATCAGTTTTAGTAGAATTTACCACTACTTTGGAATTTTTTTATAATGTAAAAGCTGACAGTAGAGAATAGGAATCCTATTAATGGGTGATATGAAAAATCCTAATGAATTATTCATATTTTTGAGGTGCTTTTAAATATCTGAATCCTGGCTTCCCATCTGTTTCTTCAAACTTAATAGATATTTGGAAAGTGCTTCCAAAAATATCGCTTCCACAGCTACATTTCAGGTCCTGGTTACGCTTCTTGGAGGCGATGCTCAAAAGTCACTTTGACTGTATTTTAGAAAACCAGCATTTTAAAGCCATGTCCAGTATGGTTTTTTATGTCGGTATAAGATAGTATGTTTTACTGATCTATAACGCACTCTTACTCAAGCTTATTGACTGACTTCATTTGAAAGCCGTCTGCAGCAATTTGCTTGTGATTCATGCATACATTCTACATACCACATCTCATAACTGAAGAAGCAATGGTCTTTAATAATACAGTATACTTTAGAGGCAAACTGTGTGACTTTTGAAAAATATATTTTTTAAACATTGAGAAGCCATTTTGTTTACCTTGTCCTATGTATCTGTCACTTCAAGAGTACACAAAAGATCTTAAACCAACTAATAAAATGGGTTGTTTCAGATAAGGTTTGCATGTAATTATAGGATTGCGTCCTGCCAAAATATGTGAAACTAAAGTACTGAATGACTGCTGTTTATATTGTTATGTAAAAGGACTACAATTTATGTCTGTAGTCCTCTTTATTAGTGATAGAAAAGAAACTGGCAAAACATCGGAAGAACTGAAAATCAGTATAGTTGTAGAAAGTAGAAAGGACAACTTTATATTGAGTTCTTTACACAGGATACCTGTGCTAAGATGAGAAAAACCAGAATGTTTCCAGGGAAGCTGCTTGCAGTCCATATTGTTTCAGATGTACAAGCCTAATATTCATACTTACTAGGGTCTGCAGTCCTAATGGTAGAATAGGATAGTTCAGCTGGAAGGGACCTGCAGCAGTCGTTGAGTCCAACTGCCCGATAAATTCAGGGCTTACCAAAAGTGAAAGCATGGTATTAAGGGCATTGTCCAAATGCCTCTCGGGCACTGACAGGCATGAGACATTGACCACCTTCTTGGGAAAGAAAGTTTCCTCTTGTCAAGTCCAAACCTCCTGACAGACACAGCTTTGTGCCATTCCCCCAGGTCCTGTCGCTGGATCCCAGGGGAAGAGATCAACACCTCCCTCTCCACTTAAGATTGATTCTTAACTCAGTCCCCAGCTGTTTTGAAAGACTTTTGTCACGTGTTCTGATTATGTTGTCTCAAAATCAGATTAATATTACAGTTTAAAACCCAAACACTCTGTATTTGTCATTTATATCTAGAGTAATAATAATATATAATATCATGTAGCATATAATACTATTGGTGTTATATTAATAACATAGTGTAATAGTAATATCTCTATATTATAAATAATATAATATGTAATTATATATATAGTCTTTGCAAAAACAATAAATCAAAGTGATTTCAACTGTCTCTTAAAAACAAGTGTGAATTAGGCTTTGTGATTAAGAACATCCTTACATGTAATTTTAAATTCCTAACTTTTATTAAGCTTAAAGCTTTGCTTCCACAAAGTTGTATGTTAATTTTTTGTTTGGCCAGCTGTCCTGGTTTCACCTGAGAGAGAATTAATTTTCTTCATAGTAGCCTGGTTTTGGATTTGCGCTGGAAGCAGCGCTGATAGTGCAGAGATGTTTTTGCTGTTGCTGAGTGATGCTCACACAAAGCCAAGGACTTTTCTGCTTCCAACACCGCCCCACCAGCAGGATGGCTGGGGGTGCGCGGGGAGTTGGGAGAGGACAGACAGGACACCTGACCCCAACTGACCAAAGGCATATTCCATACCATATGGCGTCATGCTCGGTTTATAAGGAGCTTGGGGGAAGAGGAAGGGTGGGGGCAGTGGCGTTTGGAGTGATGGCGTTTGTCTTCCCAAGTACCCATTACGTGTGACGGAGCCCTGCTGCCCTGGGGATGGCTGAACCCCTGCCTGCCATGGGGAGTGGGGAATGAATTCCTTGTTTTGCTTTGCTTGTGTGCATGACTTTTGCTTCACTTACTAAATTCTTGCATCTGAACCCAGGAGTTTTCTCACTTTCACTCTTCCAATTCTCTCCCTCTTCCTGATGAGGGGGACTGAGCAAGCGTTTCTGTGGTACCCAGCCAGCGGCTGGAGTAAAACCACAACACCAGCAAATCCCGCATGGTAATTATGACCACTCATAGAGATTGAAAAAAAACCTCTTTACAATATATGAAATTCACTGGAAAAAAATACTTTGAAGTGTTCTGGTTTGTTCTTCCTTTCAAAATGTTAATTTCCAAAATCTTTATTAAAAAGTTGGTAGCTCGTTGAAAGACCCAGATAGCATTAGTCTTTTGGAGAGCCTCTTAGATTCCTAGCCCAAGTGCCTGATTCTTTCTTTGTATTGTCATGAAGCAGGAATAAACTGCACCTGCCCTACTGTCAGAGGTAACCTACCTAACATGTAAAATGGTGTTGTGGGTTTGCATGGCAAGGTTTTGGTAGTGGGGGGGCCCACAAGGGTGGCGGCTTCTGCAAAAAGCTGCTGGAAGTTTCCTCTGTGTCTGATAGAGCCAATGCTAGCCAGCTCCAAGACAGACCTGCTGCTGACCAAGGCCAAGCCCATCAACAGCAGTGGTAGCACCTCTGTGATAATATATTTAAGAAGGAAAAAAACCGCACCAAGTGCAAGAGCTTTTGCAGCCAGAGAGAGGAGTGAGAAGGTGAAAGAGAAACTCTGCAGACTCCAAGGTCAGTGAAGGAGGAGGGGGAGGAGGTGCTCCAGGTGCCAGAACAGCGATTCCTCTGCAGCCCATGGAGAAGACCATGGTGAGGCAGGCTGTCCCCATGCAGCCCATGGAGGAAGGATGATGGGGTGTAGAGATTCCACCTGCAGCCCATGGAAGACCACATGCCAGAGCAGGGGGAGACACCTGAAGGAGGCTGTGACCCTGTGGGAAGCTCATGCTGGAGCAGGCTCCTGGCAGGACCTGTGAATCCGTGGAGGGAGGTGCCCACGCCAGAGCAGGTTTGCTGGCTGGACTTGTGACCCCGTGGGGGACCCACGCTGGAGCAGTTTGCTCCTGAAGGTCTGTACCCCATGGGAGATACCCATGCTGGAGCGGATTGCAAAGGACTGTAGCCCGTGGAAAGGACACACATTGGAGAAGTTGATGCAGGACTGTTTCCCGTGAGAGGGACCCCATGCTGGAGCAGGGGAAGAGTGTGAGGAGTCCTCCCCCTGAGGAAGAAGGAGTGACAGAAACAACATGTGATCAACTGACCGTGACCTCCATCCCTGTCCCCCTGTGCCGCTGGAGGGGGAAGCAGGGAGAGCTCAGGAGTGAAGTTAAGAAGGGAGGGGAGGGGGAAGGTGTTTTAAGATTTGGTTTTGTTTCTCACTGCTCTGCTCTGTGTTTGCTTGGTAATAAATTAGATGAAATCCTCTCCAAGTCTGGTCTGCTGTGCTCAGGATGGTAATTAGTGAACAATCTCTTCCTGTCTTTGTCTTGACTCATGAGCCATTCGTTACACCTTTTCTCTGTTGTCTAGTTAAGGAGGGGGGAGTGATAGTGGCTTGAGTGGGCACCTCGACTTCAGCGCAGGGTCAACCCACCACAAACGGGTGCTACCTGCATTATATTTTAGAAGGTGCTTCTCTGTTTCACACTACTGTGTAAGACTTAACCGATTTACCACAGCCTGTTAAACTGTCACTGATGTTCACTTGATAATTCCTGTTGTAGCAGTCCCTGCTCGCGCGATGTGATATGAAATTGAATAACACAGGATTGCTACCATGCACCTGTTTTTTCTATCTAGAGACATAGAAATGACAGGAGACCTCTCAAATAGAGGCATGGTTCGTGTTGATGACCTCATAACAGAAAAATAATTTTGCAAAGCTGCCCTGAGTAGTACATCTGTCATTTAACAAGTCTGTCTGTAGAATAGCATAGTCAGGGTTCATGCAAGCATCTACTATTGCTACTCTGACTGATGGATTTTAGTGTATATCCAAAGTTCTGTGTAATATTAAAATCTCAGATGTAGATGTATTTAAAGAACCCACTTTTCTTCAGGGGTGTGTGTGTATTGTAAACATGCTAGGCAAAACTTCAGCATGCTAAACACCAATTACGCACGTTGCTGCTTCTAATGTTTTTCTTCACATTATATTTCTAATGTTCTTATCTTAACTCTGTGTCATTATGGTCTTTCTTTAAAGATGACAAGAGAAGTTAACTTCCATAAAGCACTGTATGATTCAACTCTAGTTTCTGGACACATGTTTGCAGTTGTTCTGTCAAGTTTTGGATTTATTGCAGTTCTGGGACTTTGCATGTCTGGTAATGTTGCTGAAAAGAAATGTTTACAATTTAATAGTCTTATACGTGTGCTTTTGTTCTTTCACTTTTTAGGTGCATTGAATTTCAATCCTGATGCTGCTGATTCCATTCCAGGAGAAAGAGAACGTACAGATATAAACTGGGTAAATAAAGATAGGAAAGACTCTAACAGTAATCAGAATAGAAGTAAGTTACCATTTCCTAGTCTATCTTCTGAAAGAGGCACAGATTATGAAAGCTCTTCCACAAAGCATCAGGGCTTTTGTAATCCAGAAAGTCAATATGGGAATTTTGAAGACTTCCACCAGTATTTTGGTACCAGTAAAAGTTTGAAGAATCGCAATTTGCAAAGCCAGAGATGGCACAGATCAAGAAATGATAGCACATGTACTAGAGGTAAGATAAGGCAAAGTACTGCTGATGCTGCTGCAGGTCCAGGAATTTCAGACGGTGCAATAGTACCTGGCAGAAGAGCACCTCCTAGAGGATACAATGACTTTCTCTCCTCAGAGAGTGACAGGGAGGTACCCAATGCAGATAGCAGAGGAGCAAAGCCAAAGAAAACGCATCTGATGCATGCATCTGGAAGAGGTTTCAGAGAGAAGGGAAAGCAAACACATGACCGGGAAAAGAGAGTGAGCTCTAAGCAGAAAGTTGAGCTGTTTGAAAATGTTCCATCTTTGGATTTGACTCAGTCTGACTCTTCGGAATCATCTGTTGGAAAGGCATTCTGCGATGCACCTGTTGGTAGTGGGGATGAGCAGAAAGGTTACAATTATTTAAACAAAAGATATCCCCGGAAGCCTGTGTGGAATAAACCCCCAGCAGAAAAGGAGTGTCAGAAAAGACATGATTCTCAGCGTAGTAAAAATACAAAAGTAGGTAAGAAGTCTTCTCTTACGTATACTCCAAAAGATAAAAATGAGAGGAAGAAAGAACTTGCTGTTCACAGAAAAGACGAAAACCTGACCAGTGAAACCAGGCATCAGTTGTCTGATTCTGTCAGATGTAATGGAAGAAAGTTCCTGCTGAAGGGGGATCAGGCACCTGCACTTCATTTCAGCTGGACCCAGTACTGGAAAAAGCAAAGTGATGTACCGAAAAACAAAGAGACTCATACAGGTAAGCTTTCTAAAGTATCCTTTACTCCTCTAATAAAGATATGATCTTTAATTATTTAAACTGCACACATTTGACTAGGTGAAAAGGCTTATAATTGCACATTAGGTAAGTATCAGTTTCAGAGGGTAGAGTTAAATGCTAATTTGTGGTTTCTGAATGGAGAGGTGTTCTGTAAGTTTACTAGGGAAGAACAGATTTTGTTGAAAGGTTTACTGCCTAGTCAGGCACCACGTTAAAACATGTCTGTTGCTGGAGTGGCGAGTAAAATTCTGAGCATTCTGAACAATGGGACTTGAGAGGTACAATCCTAAAACTGATTTTTGCAGAGGAAGTTTTTTCTTGTTTTGCGTCGAAGTAGGAAAATGCCAGGAACTGTGATTCCCCCCCCC